>JAFBJS010004070.1:303987-315286 GCA_016785265.1 Paraplagusia blochii | reverse complement strand
AGAGAGAGAGAGAGAGAGAGAGAGAGAGAGAGAGAGCGAGAGAGAGAGTCTAGACGTAGCTTATTTTACTTTACAAATACAACAGTGCACATTTTCTGTGTGTTTTCTTTATTTAGCTGGGATGTGTATTTTACTCGTCTTAGTATAGCCATACCTAGTGTTGTTGTGGTTCTGTCCCTGTGGAGACATACAGTACAGTACAGTACAGTATATAAGTGTATAATGTGTAAGTAAAGGGCCCAGAGTCGAGACAATACGAACTACTGATTTAATTAACTTGACAGCCAAAAGCAAAGGAGGAAAACAAACACACCCTGACGTTTGTCTTGTTTTCTATTTATAGACCAAGTGTGTGTGTTTATATATGATGCATACTCACATTCTTAGCCACAATTGTGAACGGGTGTGACCGATGTCAACAAGTAACAAACTTTAATTTGTCATATGTCACAAATAGGCCTTGAAAACAGTGCAGGAAATGTGGATCTTTGTTTCAAGAGTAGCTTTGGTTCAGTGCTATGTTTGTTATTTGTCTGCGACAGTGATCTTTTTGTCCTTTCTGCCTTATGAATCTGTTTTTTATGACTGACAGGAAATGGAGTTTGTAGACAATCCCTTTGAAGAGCCTGCAGCTAGAATTAAACACACTGTTGCAATATTTTTGTGGTTTCTTTGGCAACGGGAAGAACAAACTAGGGACATGGTATTTTTCACAGTGAGTTCAAGTAAGGTCAGGGCTGGAAATGTCCCACGTGAACGCACACAGATACCACGGACTGACATAAGATGCAACAATGGAGCGCACACTGACCAGAAAACAACGCATTAACTTCTCCAACCTGAGGTTGAGAAAAATACAATCTGTCGTCGACATCTCTAGTCTTGCTCTGCCTCCAAACTCTGCCGTTCTGCTTCTCACCCCTCCCTTGGACTCTGCCGAGGAATGTGAAGTGTTCAGTGGTGAGACATGTCCTAACCTTGTTAAAACAGCCCTATGTACTCAGCAGGGATCAGTCGATTAGAGAAACTGCATAATGCATCACACCTCTGACACAGTGATCAAGGACAACAACAAAAAAACTACAAAAGACTGTGCAGCATGAAAATGTCTGGTGACAGTGTCCAGAGCAGGACACATGGTTTTGGTCAAAGTCTTGGTCCTGAGCTGTCCTCTGTGTTTACATATCAACCCTGCCATTAAATTGAATTGTGTTATTAACCTTCATTTAGTCATGTCCACTGAGCATGGACAGCTGTCCACAGCAGCGCTGTGCTGGTAATGAGTGACAATTCATTTTTACCTGCAGGTCATGAACCAGCAGCTAGAAAATTGATCTACATTGAACAAAAGAGTTGACAAAATTGTGTGCATTTTTTTCATCTTTCCTTTTGGCTTGTCCCTTTTTCAGGGTTTGCAACAGCAGATCAACAAATTCCATCTCCCCCTGTCCTCTGTGTCTTCTACTCTGACTTCAACTACCTCCATGTCCTCCCTCACTGCATCCATCAATCTCCTTTTTGTCTCCTACCTGGTAGCTCCATCTCTAGGATCATTCTTCTACCAATGTATCCACTGTCCCTCCTCTGAACATGTCCAAACCATCTCAATCTGTCTTCTCTCGCTTTTTCTACAAACCTTCCTGTCTGTGTTGTCCCTCTAATCACCTCATTCCTGATCCTGTCCATCCTTGTCTCTCCTAAAGAGAATCGCAGCATCTTTAACTCCTCCACCTCCGGGTCTGCCTCCTGTCCTCTGGCTATTCCTAGTGTCTCTAATCCATCCCATCCATCTCACAACTGTCCTTCCTAGCTAACATGCTGAGTTATAATAATAAAAATAAATGTTATTTCATTTATTTCTCATTATTTCTTATTGTGTTTAAGTCAATGTGCTGCTGTACCAAAACAATTTCCTATGTGGATCAATAAAGTCTGTCTAAGTCTTAACAAAATGAAAATTGTGTAAAAAATTATAGCCTAAAGCTAATGCTACCTATGCTAAAGGAAGATTAAATTTCTCAGCCGAAAGTTGCTAAAATATCAGGTAAAGTTTTCTAATTATTACTTTAAATGAAGATATAATTAAATTTAGTACAGAAATAATCTTAAGTTGGAAGAAAAAAAAAGTAAAGAAAGTCAACTATTTATTTTTGCCTTGTGTTTTTACAATTTTTCAAGATTTCATAGATGTTTTTTTAAAAGTTTATCTATTAGGCCTCAATTAAAAAAGAAAATTAAAAATCAGAGGTCAGGTTTCAAGTGTTTAAGCTGTAAATACTCAACCTTATTATAGACTCTTACACCACAGTGTTCTATTGTTGTTAATGCTTTATTATATTATACACAAAACTGTGAAACTCTGACCTTGTTGTCTCCGTCCGACCGCAGCACATGCATCACTCTGACTACTTCATTTACTATTAGGTAAAATATAAGGGAGAATAAAAACATGTTTAATGATCTTCTGGTTTGATGAATGTCTGCTCCTACAATTCCATTTAAACTCAGGGGAGAGTTGAGAAGTCAGTCAGGTCGAGGGGAAGGTTGTGTTGCACTGATCAGTTCTCATACCAAGTGTCACACAACACCAACACTCCTCACAGTGTGAATCAGTCCATCTTTCTCAGTGCAGATAAATGTCCAGTAATGTACGCTCTGGGCACAGACTCATATATTTACAGGGATGAGTGTTTATATAGAATGGTAGTAGTATTTGTAAATAGTTTTGGCCAATCACTGCAGCAGAGTTTGGCAAACGCAGACAGCAGATGGTCGAGGACACAGTGTCACACTTTAATGGTGACAACCTATTTACTGGAAACACAGAAACTGAAGCGTGTGCTGACTGAGATAACCACATACTCAAAACTGAGGGAGCTCAGGTGCAATAAAAATAAATAAATAAATGGTAGCATAATGAAACTTTTTCCCAGGGCAGCAACGGTGTCATTGGCCTAGTCTTCTGGTCACAGCTGGGCAGATATAGTGGACTCCTGACTGTGTATTGACAAATACTCAACATTGTCAGGCAGAGATCGAGGGGAAATGACATCATTGGGTCGTCACTGGTTTTACTTTGGCCAATCAAAGCTTTGTTGGAGGTAAACAATACAGTCCACGGATGCCAGACTGTCTTGAACACATGCCGAGCTCAACTTGTTAGTCAGCAAAACCCAAAAGGGCCATAAGAGTGAAGGATGGTTTATAGGACAGAAGGAAGAATGTAAACAGTCTGATCTGGGAGTGGAGCCAACAGAGATGTAGTCCAAGAGACATAAAGACAACAGATCCAACCACTGCTGTCAGGTTCTTAGAAGAACTGAGTGTTTTTACATTTTTTCATCCAAAAAAAACCCCAGTTTTCACTTCATTTCCAAGAGGAAAACACACAGTGACAGGGAGACGGAGGGGACAGAGAGGACAGAGGGGACAGAGGGGTGAGAAAAGACAACAGTCCAACAGTGAGGTGTTTCTGAGACAGGATAAAAACACCATATTTTACCTGAATGTTTTTTAAATACATTTTCACAAAAAAAACAACCAAAAAATTATGATGAATGAATAATATTGAAACTACATTGAAGACAAATTAAATATTAATCATTATTATCTCTTTGGAATTAGACAATTATTGATGTCACACATTTTACCCTATGTCAGACATGTCCAAACTGTTCCACAAAGGGCCGGTGTGGCTGCAGGTTTTTGTTCAAACCAAGCAGCAGCACACCTGAGTTGACAGGTTTAATCAACTAATCACAGTCATCAGACAGCTGATTGGTCAAGCTCTGTGCTCTTGCTTGGTTGGAACAAAAACCTGCAGCCACACCGGCCCTTTGTGGAACAGTTTGGACACCCCTGCCCTATGTATTACTTTGCTACATTTTCTATGACTGTAACATGTAACTTTTTCATCAAATTGTAAGTCGTTCTGGATAAAAGCACCTGCTAAATGTAATATAATGTAATTTTGCAGGTGCTTTTTTGGGGATTTATCAGTGAATCTCTTTTTTGGAACAGGTTTTAGGTTCTAACAGATTTCTAACAGATGTTTCACAGTGGAACCCAAAACCAGAAGAATCAAAATTCTGTTGCCAACTGGCAAAAATTCTGGTTTGAACCCAGGTTTAAAAATTAGAGTGTTGGTGTGTGTGTGTGTGTGTGTGTGTGTGTGTGTGTGTGTGTATGCAAGAGGCCAATAGAGGGAGGGGCCATGTCATGAAAATCAAGTGTGAGGTCAGGCTTGTGAAAGAAAGCGAGAGCAGTTGCCATGCCTACAACATGCATGTACAAACAGAGAGGATTATGGTTACAGGAACACACGCCACACAGAGCACCATCCACCCTCTTCCCCCGAACCTCCTCCCCCTTCCATTTCCTGACTCACACAAGCCCTGCAGATTTCTATGGAAGCCTGGAGGTCAAAGAGCTCATCATTTGAGGTGAAATCCCAGCATAGTCACAATATCCACTGGTTAATATTTAATCAGTGCAAACGCTCACCATCAGGGCCAAGCTGAGTGTAAAGACAGATTAGTCACCGCCCCCTAAGATTAGACTGTCATTATACTCATATACAGCCCTGAAATAATATTTATAAAACTGTCAGTTCACCTCCTTCTGGGCCTCCATCTCCAACCTCACCCTTCTCTCCACCTCCTTCCCCAGACCGAGAGGCAACAAGGAAAACACAGGGTAATAAGTCAGTAATCTACCTTAAACTTAGAGGGCTGATTTTGGATTTTACATAAATTGACATTTTGTACAAACTGTAAACTCTCCGTCCTGATTTAATGAATGATTACTCAACTCTACCTCACAGACAGTCCCAGCATTACCTTTTCTCACATTCCAGTAGTTTCAGTTGTTCCACATGTTCTATGTTCTGTTCATTTCAGCTTTAACCATTTTCTGTTCTTTTCTCCTTTTTACAAACATGACTTATTGATTATTTTCCCTGTTATTTTTGCTGCTGTTCTTTTTCTGCTGAATCATCAATCATGGCTCTGGTTACATTAGCGACTGGAGTCTCCATTCGTCTTCGTTTTAAAGCCGATAAAGCCTTTTATTAAGGCGCGACACGACAATCAGTAAAAGTCAACACGGGGGTGTGACATTTCTCTGGACACTTTGGAATGACTACATTTCAACAGTCATAAATCAAAGGTGGAAAACTTAACGTATTGATGTTGTTTTCCATGGTTTCAGTTTATTTATTTACTAATTTTCTGCAGCTTTTTAAAAACCTGTTTCCCCACTGGCCTAAGGGGAACCTAATTTCATTCTTCAGTGCATTTTTGATGTAACACCAATAATGACGACAATGAAACCAGCACTGGGTTCAGTAGTCAGGCCTTCCCGCAAAGGTGAAACGATATCAAGGTAGCAATCTGTCCCCCCCCCCCGACTCACTCTTCCTCCCTTCACTAATCTACTAAACTAGTACACATTTGCCTTCTGTGTGTGCACCTTCTACCCTGAGGATCATTCGCAATATTCACGCTAGCAATGTGGCTAGTTGAAATGCTTATAAGGCAAAAAGGTAGGCGTTTATTTGACTGTGTGCGCCAGGTGCAATGCAACTTCATGAAATGTTTCTTCGTCTACGGCTGATAAATCGTCTTCCTCACACACTAAGCAGTGGAAACCGGTGCTGTCGTATTCAAAGGTTAGTGGCACTGAAGAAAACTAATATTTATGGCTTTGGTTCAGAGGGTAAAAACATTGCGACTGCAGCTCTACTGCATCATTACTGTAAACTTCTCTCCTCCTCCTCCTCCTCCTCCTTCCAAACCCTTGACACTTTCCCTGCTCCTGTTTCTGCTCCACTGTACCCTCCTGTCATTTGGTCAGTGAAGCACAAATACCACTGACTCAGCACCTCTCTGCAGTAAAAAAAAAAAAAATCCATTATCAACATTAGAGAGGACTAAAAATGTCACCGACACTGAAACGCCTCTAACTTTTTATATCTTGCTGCTCTTTTACTTGTTTGACGTTGAAGTTCACCTCTACCTTCTGAGAGATCACCCGCACCGGCTGCTGCAAAAGTTACAGGATGGACAGCTCACCTCTGTGAATAGTTCAATCTTAAATTTTTCCCAATTGTCTTAGCTCGACAGAAGACTTTTCTTCTACTGTTTCAGTTTTAAAACTCAATTTCCTCCCAGCCATCCTGAGGGGCGAACCAGATAACATGATTTGTCTGCTAGAAATAGGCTGCTTTCCATTGATGAACATTTTGAGCAGGGCTTTGTGTCAGGAGAGATAAAAAGCTGGAAAAAAACTATAATGTGAAGATGGATCAATACGCCAGAGGCCATTTATCTGTAATTGCAGGGCCGTCGTTTATGTCTAACTGCAGGATGTTGAGGTCGCAGCAGGTTTTGGCTTCGCTCATGGAACATCTAACAGGTGACCGAATATGGCTCAGACTAATACTTGGATATAATTCGGTTTGATACAGAATACGTTAGCCAGGTCTTTGTTAAAAATGAGAAGAAACAACTCCCTTCAGAGAGGTTGATTCTTTTCGATGATTAAAAACTAAAGACGTGACAAAGTCAAACACTGTAACACTCTCCATCCTCCGAATCTTCACCGTGTTCCCATTTCAGATGCTGCAGTATCGTTTCTTACAAAATGGAATGACATATGGTTTGTTCAGTGTCTGTGAAGATCCTCATTCATCCAGGTCACGATATTCAAAAAGGGTTTAGTTGTCAGCAACTGGACTTCTTCTTGGAGTTAGAAGATGTTTCATTCCTCAACTGAGGAACTTCATTACCTTCTGGTTGATGTCAGAGGGAACTCTAGAAGTTCTACTCGTCTAGACTAGATTTTGTTCAGTGTTAATCTTTAGCCTAATAAAAACAGGACTGTGTAACTGTAACCTCAGATAAGGTAAAATAAAATGTAACATGGTGCACCATACCTTCAATACTCTGTATTTGTAACATTGTAAAAACTAAAAAGACAAAACTAATTTTGGGGGGAAAGGTCCCTCTGGTTGCCAAAATGTTGGGGGTGTCCAAATGGGGGCACAGGCCAAAAATGGTTGGAAACTAATGTCTGGCAAAGTTCTCAACTAATATCTCTTTTTAGTTTACTATCACAGTGAAGGGATGAGCAGCTCACACCAAATCATTTAATGTTGATACTTTTGTCAGGGAAAATGACAAAAACTGAGGTAAAACCTCCAAGTCAAACATTGAAGTTTTGCCATTATATATATACCAGTGGTGGCTGTCAGGGCCAGCAAAGCCTTCTCTGCAGCAAAGCCTTCTCTGCTGGCCTAAACATACATCTACAGACTATGACTATGTCATGTAGATGAATATATGTATATTTCCGTAATTTCCAAAGGATACTCCTGAGGGATTAAAAAGTTCTATCTATCTATATATATGTATATGTATATATATTTATATATTAACTCCCTCTCATTTTTCTAAAACGTCATCAGTCTGTGCTGCAGTAAAAATGAGTCACAGCAACTTTATTTCACTTGTTGCAGCGGCCTGTCAGGGAGTCGTACCTGCCGCGGTCACCTTTACCTCCAGGTTAATGGTCCAGGGAAAAGCTAAAGATGGACACTTCTGGCTGTGTATCCTGATGTTTGTGTGTTTGTTAATTTGGACAGCACATTAGGAGAAATGTCAGGAGACAGACAACGGCTCATTAGTCCTGCAGAGCTTTTCTCCAGGGCCACGGGAAACCTCCAGACTTCACCAAACTGACTAATCCCCCCGAATACAAAGACCTTCCTTTGACACAAGCCAGTGAGAGGCAGCGAGTCCCCTCCTCCCCATCCTAATTGTTACTTCTATTCGTACGTTTCCAAACGCGGCTTCTCTGCTCTTGTCAACTGTAGTGGAGCCAGGTAACTCCCATGGCTGCAGTAGATAAGAGCTATTATCAGATTCCCAGCATTAAGACTTCAGCTCGGCATCGATCACTGCCTGGCTTGTGCGGTGCCAGTCTGGGAAAGATCTAGGGATGAATTCTACCCCAGTAACCGCCGTATCACAAATGTATCTGAGAAGCCTCTGTTTAAACCAGAGTCTCCATTAAAGCAGGCGTATCTCCTATCCCACAGTCTCTGCCGATTGGTTCTGAGAAAAATGAGCAACGACCATTCTGGTTAACAGGATTAGCCAGAAGTGATCAGATTACAGAAATACAAAGCAATCAATTAGCACAGGGCGTAATGGATATAATCAGAAGCCTCCGAAGGCTGGAGCCATCTTTGAATATCATCAAGGTTCAGCAACATTAGCATCGTCATGATGGTGAAGGTGGTGATGTGTTCAGGGACCGACCAAACCCACTGCTGTCCGTGTCAACACTGTCAGGCTGCATAATTTGGATGATGTAATATCAGATCTATGTGTTTCTACATCAGGGTTTGTCTGAGACAGATCTAGGAAAGCTATGGCACGTGGGCCAGATACAGCCCACTGGGCTGTCTGCTCCGGCCCGGACCAACTTGTGTTGATGGCACTAAATGTACCACATCAACTTAAAATAAAGGTTTATTCTATTTTATTTCAATTATTTTTCCCTGCATCCCACACCCAAACACTGGACCGGCCCACCAGTTAATGTTGAACCTGATTGTAGCCGATGAGCAGAAAGGTTCGCCCACCTCAAACGATCTGAGTCACCAAGCCTTAAGACAAACTGAAACTAATCTAAATAAATCTTTAATGATGGGAAGTGGAGTTCATTATCTGTTGCCTCTTCATGGGAAGATATTTAGGAGAGAAAATAATTTGATGAAAAGGTCAAATTATATACTTAACTTCAAATTAGCCCTTGTGTCTCCAACTGCCTTGGAATATAAAATTAATGGACAGCGCGGCCTCTCTGGACTGAATCCTTGTAATAATCCCTGCACCTTGGGCTCTCCTTCAATGACATCTCATTATGCTGAAGTAATAGAAAAGGCCTGAGGCTCTGCAGAGCTTTTCTTCTCAAGTGTAAGGATACTGCGCAGGAAGGAACATTTCCTCGTCCTCTGCTACAAGACAGGGGAGTAATAGTCTACAGCAGGAAACAGGATCACATTTCAGGGCAGAACAATAAAGCACAGAGGCCACAGACGGGACAAGGAAAAAAGGGCTGAGTCAATGATTCTCACTGTCAGTGTGTGTCAGTGTGTGTGTGTGAGAGAGGCAGAGCGTCTGTGTTCAGGTTCTGTGTCTGTGTGGTGTTAAATATTGTCAGTGCAGATCAGCAATGCTGCATGCGGTGCTCTCCAGATCTGTGATATTGACCCAGACACGTCAGTCGCTATCACAGCAGCCCCGCGGCTGCTGCTTGATCATTTTCACCAGTGTCTTCAACACAATACAGCGCAATCCGGCTCCTGTCCTACGAAGGCTGTCAGTGCAATCGGGAAATGAATCAGTTCTGTAGCAGATTTGTGAACAAGGAGATCAGAGGACTCCTCCTCCTATGTGAATCACAACTGCTCCAAAGGGAGTTCTTTTATTTTGGTGATTATTTTTTTGTTAATATCAATAGAAAGAAACGACTGGCACGGTTGGACCTTGTGTTCTAGTTATGCTGCTTTAAGTTAAGAACGCCGAGGGTCCTGTGGCATACTGGGTCCCCTATTACTGTCCTCTCTCTCTCTCTCCTTCCTTTTCCTTATTTATTTATTTCCTACCACTATCCCCTATCTCTATCTCCTTCCCTCTCCTTATTTACTCTTCATTAACACCCCTTACCCGATAGCCATAGGCAGCCATGGACATATACCAACCCACCACCAACCTACAGTCAAGAGTTCTCTAGGACCAGACCCGGAGCAGAGGAACATAAAAGAATGGACCTTATAATTATAATATATTCGGACTTATAATTGGACCTTGGTTATGATTATTATTATGATTTTTGATTTTTATTTATAATGTATTAGCTGCCAATGTTTTGCCTGCCCGCCTGTCCGTCCTGGGTGAGGATCCCCTCCGCTGTCGATCACCCTGAGGTTTCTTCCTTTTTTCCAGCCTGGGTTTTTGGGAGTTGTTCCTCAGCCGGTGTGAGGGTCTATAAGGGCAGGGGGTCATTGTCTGTTTGTATATTTTTTGTGTATTGTATATAACTGTGTGTAAAGTGCCCTGAGTTAGCTGCTGCTATGATTTGGCACTATAAATAAATATAGTTGAGTTGAGTTGAGTTGACTGAGGCATCATCACATGTGTCAAACTCAAGCTCGGTGACCAAATCTGGCCCACAGTCTATTTTTTATATGGCCCACGATATTGTATCAAATGTGTACTAAGTTTGGCTGACCAGTATATATCCCTATGTACTGCCTGGGTTGTAGTATTGAAAGACGTATTAAGAAACAAATACCACTGAGGTGTGTTTAATTCTACATTTAATTTCTTATGTGTTTATGAAACTTTGCTGTCAGATAAAAAAGTTTGTTTCTATATAGAAATTAAACACCATGAATTTGAAGAGTAGGGGAAACATTAAAAACCGGCTTTAACATTTAAAGATAGTTTACTTATTTGGTACTAACTGTTGTGTTTTTGTACCATATCAAGTCCATTATGGTGTGGATACATCACTTACTTAGCTGTAGGAGAAACAGCAGCAGCAACAGTAGCTGTACTAGCATGTAATTAGAGCTGTGGGGTATGACCAAAAAGCAACAATATTCATATTGGTGTCATAGTATTTCGACAGTATTTTTTTATCATGCCATTCTAATAATTTACAGAATAAACACTGTAGTTAATGGTCTTAGAATAACCAGACTGCTAATAAACCCATGTTTCAAAGGTCCCACGAAAATGCTGTTGTTTGCGAAGACAGTGAAACTGATAATTCTAATGAGGTGAAGAAATTAGAATGCATGACAGCAAGTATCTTAATTTGAAAAAAATCTTTAAGCTGGCTAAAATGGAACAATATGCGGTTGGTGATAATGTTCCACCATTTGCTTTTCTTGTTGTAGCGGGTCCCTGGAACAAACGCCTCTGTGTGTGACGTACTGTGTTGCAGGACTTAAATGTTACCTGCAGATGTGCTAGAGAAGAGGATGCAGGTCTTAGTTTGAAGCATTCTTCATATTCCATAACATGCTTGTTACGAAGGTGGTCAATCTAACTGCCTGGGTTTCCTGCTGTGGCTACAACCTCAGCCCAACAACATCTGCAGAATATGGTTCTTGAAAGTTGTATTTCCAAACTGCTGACACAGCTCCTTTTTTGGTACAAAGTGTCTGTGACACTTTCTCCATCCATGTTGCTCAACATACACGGTGTTTCCATCACTCTCATAC
>JAFBJS010004070.1:245602-286662 GCA_016785265.1 Paraplagusia blochii | reverse complement strand
TGGCCAGAAATCAGCTCTGAAATTAAACTGAATTATGAGCCTTTATTGTTGTTGTTATATTTGTCCAGATTAATGTAGATTAAGTGGAAGCAGACTTTTAAATGGACAGGAAATTAAAGAAAGAGTGGTCGAATCATTTTTTCCATGACTGTATATATATATCATCATGTCTTTTATTTCATTTCCTTTATTAATTTCAAGTGAACCCACAGCATCAACATCAGGGCTCCCATCAACTTGGTTCTTCAGTTCAACTGGAGATGGAGCAAACATCACATCAAGTTTAATTTGTTGATGCAACAAAAGTACTGGAAAGCGAAACTCTTAAGAAGAGTGCGGTTTCCCGCAGTTCATCTAATACAGTATAAATAAATACAGGATAAACAGGAGCGGCGGTGATACTACTGTCAACATGCTTCTTTGGATAAGGGATTGTAAAATGTAAATGTGTTGCATAAGAGCTCCTGGCCTGGACTGAGCACATGAAGGAGCACATGTCTTTAATGCAGCACAAACATCTACGCTGACTGATTAATTAGCCTCTCCAGTAGAGGATCAAGAACGAACATCCGGGCTCTGCTCAGCGATGGGAGATAATGAAATTGAAGCGTTCAAAATTCACTTCAGTCTTGAGCCTCGGAGATAAAGAACAAGGCTTATTGTATTTCAAACATGCAGTGCAGTCATCAAGAAAGGAGGGGGGGGAGAAAGACAGAATTTGAAGAGGAATGATAACGTGGTGAAAAAATATATCATATACATTATGACGGAGAGATAGACGTCTGTACAGTAGTGCTGCAACAGGACTGGAGTAATGGCTGCACTGTCAAAGAAAACAGCATGTTGAGGCCTGACTTTGTGTCTCTGGTATTTGGGCTGGGCTGAAAGGCAAAGAATCAGAAATGTGAGATCAAGTTCAGGGGGAAAAGCAAAACGAGTTGCAGTAACTCAGTGGAACAACAAGTAGACATTGCAAAACTGATTCCATTAACGGTGGCATTGGATCACTGTTTACGTCACTCAAGGTTTTACTGAAAATGTTTCACTTCTCCTGGTGCACCTAAAATAAGATTTATATTATATCAAGATTTTCTTCTCTGAAGATACATTTTGCAAGCATTTTAGCATTCTTGGGCCAAACACTAACTACTGTATATCTTTATGATACTGATGCTTTTTGTCCATAAATTAACTATGGACAATGTTGTTTTAGTTTATTTGGGTAATATTTGCATTTATCATAAGCATCAACCATGAACCGACTGAATCTCAATCAGCTAATCCAGGCAAACAGTGATGCTACACATATACTGTATACTGTATATATAGCTAAACCGGCTATTGATAAAGATTTGCTGTCCCTAAATTTTTTTATATATCTTTCCATCTCGTCATTTTAAAGTAACTTTGGCTCTTGAATTTGTCGATGCAAATGTTCGGTTTCACTTGTAAAACAGATTTTTTTTTTCAAGAGGGAGTTTTTTTTTTACCAACCTTTTTTGCTGAGCTAAGCTAAATTTTGTTGTTCGCCTTATCCTTTGCTAACCAAGCTAATACCATCTCAGATACTTCCTTAGGTACAAAGAAAATGTTGACTTGCCCATATTTTTACTTAAATATGGCCACTATACTTCAAATGAGTTATTTTATTTACTTCTCAGATCCAAACCCTGGTTCTAACAATATTATAATCTATCTATCTATCTGTTATTCTACTGAATCATCTACTCTTCTATGCACCACCATGCATATAGTCTAACACCCACCTCAGTGTCATGGATCACAGTGATAGCAGCCACATTAGCATTGTACCACGATCATCAGTTTGTAGCTCGTCAGATTTTTCAGTTAACATTTGAAGACACTGGCATCAAACACAGAACCCATGTGCGTGCGGAGACGGTGCCGATGCCATTTTGCCTGCTGACACAGAAGTCTGACTTTTTCCCACTCGCCTGGTTGAAAGAGGGAATAACAGCAGGTGGTGTCAGAAGGGGGCAGTGCTTTTCATCGCTGCAACCTTTCTTTATCAGGAGATGGTGACCTTTATTTCTGGGGAAACGTTCAAAAACACCAACTATACAACATGAAGAGAGAACATTTATTCACCAGTAGAACTCACAACAACACGATAGACATTCTATTCACAGAAAAACAATGAAATTACATCCAGCATTGAGATATGTGAGATCTCTTAAAATCTCACATATTATTTTATAATCTCACATATTATAAGAGATTTATATTATGTGAGAAAAACAGTACATAAAATGTCACATGAACAATTTGTGTGATATTGATATTCCCATTGTAGTCAAGTCTTTATGGTTTAAATAAATGTTAACTTTGCTGGTAATTCAAAAGCTTTTCAGTGGAAAAAGTGACAGTAATTTCTATTATTATTCTAAAAAGGCATGGTACACCAGAAAAAGGATCCAGATACGAATCTTAATATTTTTTTGTGAATTTTATGCCTAAGAGGGGCACAGCCAATGGACAATTTATTTATTTATTTTTTATAATTTTTATTAAACCATTATATATAGTTCATGCTCACATTAGAAGATCAGTGACCCCCAGAGTTCTGCAGGGATACTGCGGGGGAGAGGAAAATTTAGCTTGATTACGTACAGTACTTTGCACATAATTGAATCAGATATGGCTGCATGGATTTTTTAAAATAAGAAATACATAAGTTTAAGCTTCATTAATGTATTGAGATATAAATATAACAAACACTGGGCGAGCACTATGATTTCTGGGTTAGATGTAAATGACATTTATTGTGTGTAAAGTATGTGAATCTGTACTGTACTGTATTTCACGCAATGACAAATAAAGTATTTATTTCTCTAACATTGAACCCAACATTTAATTAATATCCAATATTTAAAGCAATTCTTGGTCTACATCTTTTATTTGTATTCTTCTTTTCTGGGTTTGGACCCAGTTGCAGTACTCAAAGGACCCGCTAGAAGGCCGCCATCCACACTTTGGCATCTTATATTAGTAGAAAACCTCTTTTCCCTCAGGAGTCGATGACACCGGGGCGGGAGTGGAGGAAGGACTGAGAAGGAGTGGTCTGGCAGATCGGTCCTACCTTTACCTGAGATAGGAGTGTCCCTGGTCCGCGTTCTGTTGCAGATCACGGGGAAGTTGTACCTGACTTTTCCTGCTGCAGTTCAGCCTGGAGGAACCGACATACCAGGGCGGCGGGAAGGTGAAGCGAAGGGTGGCGTCAGGTCTCCCAGTATGGAGCCTATATCGTCCTGGAGCGAGGAGAGGGTGAGCGAGTGGCTACAAGGTGAGGGACAGACTATACACCGAGTGTCTTTACGCTGTAGTAGTTGCTGTGTTGTACTCTGACCCGAACGGTAAAGTCGGGAGAAGAGAAGCAAACACCGATCCTGCTGGAGGTGAAAGGTGGAGGTGGAATGAGGAAGTGGACTGAATTCAGACACAAATACACGCGCGCGCACACACACACGCGTAGAGAGAGAGGTTCAACCATCAACAAGTTTAAACGACTGCATATATCACTAGTAAAATGAACAGCAATACTCTGTGCTGCTAAAAGTGATAATTTTTTGTTCTTAATTACGTCTGCTTCGATTCACCACCCTAACCACTATCATTACTACTAATGTATACAGTCTAAACTAATGTGAATAACTACTGGTGAATATTCAGTATTCACTCTCTCACGCACAATATCACACACACACACACATTATTGGTATAAAAATTAATCAAATGTATTATGACAGTGTGTTTCAGAAAAATACGTAAAAGCATTTTCTGTAGTAAATGTGGGAGCATTTCAGTAGTATATTCTGTATGAGAGCATTTCAGTTGTATGTTTCAGAGTATTTTTGCATCCATGGGAGATTTTCACTGGTAAATGTGAGAGTACTTTAGTGTGTATAGGAGCATTTCAGTAGTATGTGTGTTAGCATTTCAGAAGTATGTATGCAAGTATTTTAGTGTGTATAAAAGCATTTTAGTAGTAGTTGAGAGTGTTTTAGTGTGCATAAGTACATTTCACTTGCATATGCAAGAGCATCTCAGTAGTATGTGTGAGAGTAATTAAGTAGTGTTCAATGCGTCATTTCATAAGCCTTTGTGAGGGCAGTTCAATAGTATACAGTATATGAGAGTATTTTCAGTAGTGTATATGAGAGTAGTTCAGTACTATATGTGAGAGCACTTTAGTAGTAAATGTGAGAGTATTTAAATAGTGTCTACGAGAGCATTTCTGTAGTATATGTGAGACCATTTAATTGTATGTGTGAGCAGGTATTGTTTCAGTGGTCTGTGTGAGAATATTTCAGTAGAGTGAGATGTAATCCAGAATTTACTACAACTATAGTGAACCTTTCCTCTAACAGTGACATCTACTAATGCTGCTGTTTAAAATAATACTATACTCATGGTACGCATTTCACAATGTTGGAGGTACATTATGGGATTTTATGATCAAGCTCAATCGTTTTTTTATGTTGAAGCCGCTATAATTAAATGTATTAGAACTATTATGGTAAATTAAGACTAACTATGAGAAGAACCATAGGACCATCACTACTATCAAGTAGAAACCGGCTTAGATTACATTGGGCTACTGTTATGACTGCAACAAAGTCTGTATTTGTTACTACTGTAAATAATGACCCATCCCAACTAGAGTCATAGCTTCACAAGAACAATAATAACAACCACAATTGATTAAGCAAGTTTGGGCAAAACACTTTCACTATTACCCTAGCACATTACTCTAATTATTCAGCACATGTTGTTACTGTGATTTATTCAAGTTCTACAAACAATACAAACTTGGCAACAAATACAGTACTATGACAAATGCTAATTACTAATGGTAATACTGTGCAGTTCATCTTGAGTTTTTGCAGAGTTCAATTAGATTAATTCTCTATAAGTAAAAATGTGATCATACTGTTACTAGTCAGTAACTGTTAGTAACTGCTACACCTATAGTATAATTCCCCTGTGCCTGTTTAAGGTTATTGTACAGTATCTTTTTTCCGAATGTGAAGGTCTGGACGCTCCCCTGCATCAGTATTCAGTCTCTGAGTGGAACTTGTCTGGTGTGGATTTGCTCCATTTGACGTCCAGAGACCTGGAAAATTTAGGGGTTCACAAGATCGGGCACCAGGAACTCATCCTTGATGCTGTGGAGAAACTGTGCTCTTTGGTGAGTCTGTGTGGGGTGTACAAAAAAAAACATGCTTGATCTTTATTTCAGTGATTATTGTGTCTTTAACATGTGTCTCTATCACATCAGTGTCTGACACTGACTTTCAGGGATTCTAGATTCTTGACAGATCCAGAACATACGGCAGCTCCACCTCGCATAAATTCCCTGTAGACTGGAGCAAAGCAAACGTTTGAGCCCACTGACCTTTATTTGGTTTCTATTTTCATATGAAGATTGTCCATAAACTTATCTTAGTGGGATGGTTCATGTTTATCAAGTAGACAAAGTGTGTTTCAGCTGCAACCAAAGCAGTCCAGTTGACATGCAAAGTCTACAGCTGAGTGCAATAAAAACACACCGCTGCTGTGATCTGTGATTATTTTTCCATCCTGTTTGCTGTCCCCTAATTAAATCTTCCTCCTTGTCCAGTTTCCGAGAGGGAGTTTAAGGAGAGGCATTGAAGTGTGGGGGTGTTAATTTGTTTCCGCGCTGGCCCCTCGGTTGACTGGGAGCAGTAATTATTCTCAGAGTCTGAGTAAAGCTCTGGTTGTATAAGTGACTTCTTACTGAAATTACTAGGATACAGTGGTGAAGCTCAGCTTTAACAGCAAATAAATGGTCGTTTCAATTCTATTAAATGTCATTTACTAAAAATCTATAAAAACAATCAACCAAATTACTAGAATCATTTGTCTCATGATTTTCTCCTTGTCTTTATTTGTAAATATCAAGAACATTATTTTGTTATTAATGCTCATTGTTGAAAGATTATCACCTTAAAACTCAAAGCTATGTATCTATTATTTACTGTTTGATTGTCCTGAGCTTTTGGGTCATGTACTGTATACATAGACATCACTGTCGGTCTGATACTGACTCGAGAAACAAGAATAGTTTTCTTCCGTTACTTTAGTTTCCTCAGAGAGGCCAAAACACTCTCATTAGACCGGGGAAAACTAAGGCCTGGGGACCAGATGAAGCCCGTACTGCTTTTTAATCTGGTCCACAATATTATACTTTTTATTTATATGATCATTGTCCTTCTATCTTTCCATACAATAAAGGCATGTCCCTAATAGAGTAAAAATCAGAATAGCTTTTATTTTCATTGTATGACTGCAAAGAGGATTTAGCAGCAATTCATTTATCCTTTATACATGTTACACATCATTTCAAAAGCTCCATCCATCTGCCCTTAACCTTGCCCCGTGTCAACCTTAACCTTGCCCCGTGTCAAATTTTAGTACGCACCGTGGCCCGGGCAAGAGAATATACTGTATGCTGACGCCTGCATTAAGAGATGATTACGTTGATTAGACCCTTTGACTTCACCATAGGGGCAGTGGTGGACTAGTGGTTAAGGAAGCGGACTTGGGTCTGCAAGGCTTCAGGTTGGAATCCACCAGCCGCCAGGTTGCCACTGAGGTGCTCTAAGCAAAGCACCGTCTTGACCCACATAACTTCTTGTGGGCTCACCACCCACAGGAAGGCTCACAGTATGGTGCAATGTGGTACCAGCTGTCCCTGCGACCCCGCAACAGCAACTTTATGTAGGACTGGCAAACTCCAGCCCATTGTGTGCCCTACCTTTGCCCATCTACAGCTGAAATTGCCAACAGCGCTCCCTTCCTGCAGCCTTGCAAAAAATAGTATCTAACCTTTTACAAAGAGTGCCTAATTTATGTTTGCAGTACTCCTGTAGTAAAATCCTTGCTTAAGGTCGTCATTACTACACACAAACCATTCAAAATGAAGTCATGATTACTGCGTCCTTGTTTGTGTGTTTCTGATCCCCTCTGTTCCTGGATGAAGTGTGAACACTGGGTTCTTTCATGAAAAACCTTCACTCAGATCCCTACATGAAAACAGAACAAACACATTGAACAGCACAGTTGCATAATTAAGAACCAGCGTATTGAAAGCTCGATGAAAAATTCATTGCCCCTCATTGACAGAGGGTGGTTCCTGCTGGTCGTTGTGTAACTACAAAGCCTGATCGGGGCAGAGTACTTCACTGCCAATGAGTGGGTTGTGACCTTAAACCAACCATAGAAATCAGCTGCTGTAGAGGCAAAATACTGGGTTTTCTATTCTGTTCTATTCTGAGTGTTGAGGCCTGCAATTGGCATGGTGAGCTTTGTCTTTTATTTGACTTTCAATGGATGCTATTTTCCTTTGGTAAACAGAACATATCAAACACATTTGATTAGCCTGTCGGCTGTGGTGGCCTTGTGGTTTAGAAAGCAGACTTAGGTCTCCAAAGCTTCAGGTTTGAATCCGCCAGCTGCCATATTGCCACTGAGGTGCTCTGAGCATATGAAGAATGACTGAATTTCAAAGCTTTATTCTAAATATCCTGAGACTATTTTTTTTTTGAAAAATTAATTTAGTCATAGATAAGTAACTATCCACTAGTGTACCACCAGAGGGAACCCAAGTACCGCCACCTATACCCATACCATATCTGGAGAAATGCTTGTCTGCTTAGGATGCAAAGGGACTAAGGTACCTTTAAACTCAGAAAAGGTGACATGGTCCCTTATCCACTCACTTACTCACCTTTAATAGATTGTCATAAAAAATGTTTTGACTGAGGCAGACAGAACACAAAGTATGACCCACTAAGCCTTTAATCTCAGTAAAGTGTTTGGAAACAGGAGAACGAGGGCGGAAAAAGCCTGAACCGTCACAGATTGACTCCTTATCTCAGTGCTTCAGTGGAGGAATGCTCGTCTAAATGTTTTCATATGTGTGTGTTTCAAACCCTCTCTGTAGACATATGGTATTGGAGGAGAAAACCTACGTGGACTGACGGAGAAGCTGCGTGCCGTCGCTCACACTCTGCAGATGGGCATCCAGAGTCAATGGCGCGGCAACAAGTACGATGGACGCAGCGCCTCCAAGCTGCCAGTTTGGATTTTGCAGATGGTGGTGGAGCTCATCACGTCTGCCAAAGGACTCTTCTTTCTGCTCAACAGGTGAAGAGGGAGTTAAGCAACTATCATTTAAAAAATATATATAAATATTTTCTGCTCTAGAATAAAAATATATCTCTGAAAGTGTGGGTTCTTATGTAATAGTGATGGCTGCGGGCTTAAACTGTTCTATTGAGATATGTACACTGACCTGCTACATCAGGGGTCTCAAACTCATGGCCCATGGGCCATTTGTAGTCCGCAGACCGATATTTTGTGGCCCCTTCCATGATGTGAAAATTTATGATAATATTTTATAGATTTGTTCTCCAAGTTTTATGGTTAATCTTATAGTTCTTAAAACCCTGATCCACAGTCTCCTTCTGGTTCAGTGTTGTATTACACAGAAAATATGGGAAACTGAATTTTTATTTTATTTTTTTTTCCTTTTATATTGAACACTGAAAGCTGATAGTGTTGGTGGTGGTCCTCAACTTATTTGAGTTTGAGACCCCTGTGCTACATTGTTGATAATAGACTGGTAATAGACTTAAGCAATGTCCTTACAGTCCTTCCTTTTATTTTTTTTTTATGTATTTTCTTTTAAACGATTCTGACTCTTTCCCACTAATTACCAACATGATCTCTTTCATTCTAGGTATCAGCTTTCACAGCTAAGTACATACGTCACCACGAAGGACATTTTCAGCTACTGCAAAGAGTTAGGAGAAATTGTCCACAAGGTCAGTACAATAAAAGCTAAAAGCAAGTACTGTCTGTGCAAATACTAAATCATAAAGTTTCTGTTGCTCATATCAGGTTTAGGGAAATCTGTTGAGAAGCACAACCACAGAATGTTGGATTGGCAAAGAATAGAAGTTGTTGTTATGTAAATCTCAAGAGCTTATCTTTATAGTAACCAAAGAACTAGAAGTCAACCATGGGTTGTTACATCTCAACAGTAAACTACTTCAGCAAAGACTTAGCAATAGGTTAGAACAGAACAGGCAGGGACAAACTTCAGCTTGGGGGGCCAAAGTGACCCATTTGGCTAACCAAAGCTGTAAAAATTATTCCACCTCTGCCTTTGTACATTAGTGTTGAATGTTTTCTTTTGATTCATAAAAATGCCTCCCATCTTTCTGCTCCTCACCTGGTACTCAAGCCAGAATTTAGGCAAAGAGATGAAAAAGTCTGCCCATACCTGGGTCCGATGGTAACCAAAACTTAACAAAAGTTGGACAGAAATAAAGCAGAAACATTCAATTTCAGCAAATAAAGTAATCCCACATATCACACATAATTTGTTATGACCCCAGTTTTATTCAACTTGTTTTTTTTAATGTTGCTTTTGAAGCCACGTAACTAAAGGTGTTGTTTGTTTATGGCAGGTCACCAAAGTACACATGTCAGACAGGGAATGGTGATGTGTTTTATCTTAAACAGGAAGTGGATGTGATTGAACCAAGGTCCTTGTGATGCTGTTGCAATAACAAAAAGTACATACGTGAAGAGGAACTACAACCTGTAGGATGTAGTCCTGGTGATTTATAAAAAGGAAGACGAAGAACAGAAGCACAAACACACTCCCTGTTCTCCAGCTTCATCTCAGCATTAACATTCTTCATCTTTGCATTCCTGGCATTTTTGACCATGGCCTAATGGTGGAGTGGCTTTGGTGTCAGGGGTTGTCAGAAGCAGAAGATTTGTTGTGCGTTTAATCTCAGAGAATAATTAGACTCTAAATTAGCTGAAATATAAGCCGGAATATATATATATATATATATATATATATTTTTTTTTTTACCACGATATGTGTGGTTGAACAGTGAAGCAGGCAGGACGCTGTAACAGGTAGCACCAAAGACAGGTCTAGATATGTTGTAGCACCCTGGGGAAAGAGGGGAAGGACTCTGGGGAGGGACTGAGGGAGATAGAGAAAGAGGGAGGAGACTCAAGTGTGGCTCTGAATGACTTTTGACTCCAGGGAGAGTGAGTATTCAGAGAACAACAGGCAGAGAGAGAGAGGGAGTGCAATACAGACTCAGTGTGTGTTGATGCGAAGAGATAAACATGACAACAAGGTGATAGCAGCGACGGTGGGTTTGAATGGAGAAAGTCTGCGACAATGGGAGGCGGCGAGGTCAACATTTAGGTGGATGTTAAAGTATAACCAGCTTGGGATCATTGACCTACTCAACAGGTACAGATTCTGTGTCTCTAAATGGTGAATGTTAGCAGTGTAACATTACACTTAACTCACAGAACAGGAGTTTAGCTTTATTAAGTGGAAGAAAACTAAAATTAATGTGATGTTTGCTGGGGGAAATATTACCACAACATTTTCAGACTAATGACAACTATTCTAGGACGCAATGCTAACAATAGTGAAACATTTTTTAAGCACCTCTCTCTGATGCCAAAAATGTTACATTTGACATATAAAATAGAAGGTGGACACAGCATAAAAAACAGGATCCGGATTCTGTGCATTCTGAACATACTTTATGTTTTGTATCTTGTTTTGCACATTTCATGTCACATTCTTCTTCACCGCTAATAAGCAATTGCCTCAGTGCATGGTGACAAACAATCATAACGATCGGCTAAGTTTTCACGTGTTTGTAACCAGCAACCAGCTTTCATATTCACAAAGCTAATGTGTCAGAAAGTCTGTTAATTTTACTCAAAATGATTCAAAGCGGTTGTCGGGTCTCTCTCATAACTTTTTAATTTGAACATTTATTTTTAAAAGTCCAATGTCTATGCGGCCTACTGTGGGACCTATGAAGTTTAGTAGCCTGAACCAGATTTTGCAGTTTCACATATCCAGTTTCACAACTCCTGCCTCTGACAGGGATAACTGCGGTACTGTTGCTGTCAGTTTCTGTCACTGAGCGTTTCGAGGCAGTAACTTTAACTGTTGTGTGTTTGAAGGAACGCAGAGACAAATGGTACAAGGAAGTATGGATGTGATTACTGCCGTTGGGTTAGCTTAGATTTGAATCATGAACAGGGAAAAAGAAAAGTGACCTGAAGGTGTAAAAACTGTTTTGTTGGGTGTTGAACATTTACAGAGAGGTCAGTCATTGTTTGACAATGTTTGACCATTGTTTGACCCTTGATTGCTCAAAACCTGTAGTTTTAATTTTGCGGTTGTGTATGCTAATGTTTATAGACGAAACAGGACATAAAATTGGGCATTTGGGACCAATTGTCCCGTTTTTTTTTTTAAGATAAACCTCAAAATAGTGAGGGGAACGTTTCTTTCAAAGAAGCTTATTGTATGCAAGAATGTGCGGGGAATATATTGCTAATAGTTTTGCTATTTGCGATTTATGTTTGCTTCATTGAATGTCAAATGAGAATTCTTTAAGCTGAAGCTAGCTCTACTTTTGCCTTAGCCAAATTCTAAAGTATAACTATGCATTGATATATATGCTTGGTAGCATTTACTATTAGTTCATATATTTGAATCTATTTTTTACTTTTTTCAGTGAAAACCAGGCTTTTAAAAATGTGTCTGGTGATTTTCTTTTTTACTGGGGATTTGTTTTATTTTGCAGTCATATCCAGGACTCCTTTTATTTCTCTTTTTTTGGCTTTTTGACTAAATTTGTAAGGTGTATGCTAATTTTAAGATGTTTAGAATGTGTTGATTCTGACAGATTTTGTCATTCATGCTTAAACAAGCCTACCGATTTTTAATCAAACTATGTGTTTGAATAAATTACTTAAATAAAAATCATAGACAAAATGATGCTTTAAGTTAATTATTTAAACTGTTTTTGTCTAAATATATTGAACAATACATATTAAATGCAGAGTAATAGTATGGGAGATTTGAAACTATCAAGTGTAAGAATATTTGACACCAGGGTATTTTGTTACTGCTGTATTTGTCCCACATTTAAAGATGGCTGGGTTTTTTATGTGGTTTCTGGTTAAAGTGAATTGTCTTCTAGAAGTGAAACATTGTGGAGGGATCATTTCTTTTTTGGACTTCCCCTCTTTTCAATCTGATCTTATTCAGCGTCATGAAGTGATAGGTTACTTTTCGCAGGGGCAGGGAACAGACACATGGATACTGCGTTGTGTTTGTTTTTCCCAGTTAATACGTACAAGCAGCAGCGCTGAAAGAAAATGACCGAGAGAAATTGAAAATTCCTCCAACACGTCAATGATCCTACTGTCATCGTGACATTATCGAGCTGCAGGCTGTGCAAAAGAACACTGTGTATTCATTCACAGCCTGTACACAACCGCACATTAATAACTATGTCATAAAGGTCAACATCACCACATGTAAAAAGAACAAAAAAATAATAGTTCCATACTTGGAATGAGCTGGAATCAAGTCAAATTAGAGCCAGAGGCAACTTTAGGGGGGGCTGCATGACAGCTCCACCATCAGGAGGTACAGTATCTCCTTCATCCTGGCCTTTCCCAGACTGAAGAACATTCTCATAATACACACATACATCCGACATCAGCCTCTTATTTCCTGACAGTGTCTGAGATACTGTGTTTTTGTGGAGGCAGCTGGAGGGCAGTCAGCTGTCTGCACTGGAGACGGTCACAGATTTTACACTAGTAAGAGTGAGATTTCCAACTGTTAGGAGAAAATCTAAGCTAATTTTCAATAAAGAATCATTGGATTAGTAGAATAAATCTGTAATATTGACAAAATCTTTGTTATTTATTTAACAGTTTGGATTTTTATCTTTAAAGGATTGCAGGGCAATATCCTTGTAAATGTAGGACTTTTTTTATACAGATATCGCATAGGGGCAGTTGGTGGCCTAATGGTTAAGGAAGTGGACATGGGTCCGTTGAGCATGGCACCGTCCCCACTCACAGCTCCCCGGGTCCTCAAAGCTGCCCACTGTTCACTTTGGTGATGGGTTAAATACAGAGGTCGCATTTCATTGTGTGCAGTGGTGTGAGTCACAATGACAAGGAGTTTGCTTTTTTTTCCCTTTCCTTTATACTCGTACCAATTCTTAATTCTTAATGCTTCTACTTGCTATAATAGGTTCAACTCATTTACTCCCTGGTAAGGGAGGTGAGCTCCATTTCAAGGATCAATCTTCTACCAATATAACAACTGTCCCTTTTCTGAACTTTTCCAAACCATCTCAATCTGTAATTTTTTATGTCAGAATTACTGAAAATATTATTTTTTTTCCTATAATAATTAAAAAATATATATTTTAACGATGTGCTCAGGAATACCAAACTACTTTCTTGTTATATTCCTACTTTTTCTGGAGGACATTCTAATTAACACTTTCTCATAGATTTATAACTGTTTTATGTTGTTTGAAAAGTGATAGTCGATGTTATTATTTGAGTCTTAATAGATGTCATGATAAATATAATAAAATATATTAATATTTTATCTTTATTTACACAACACAATTTCTATCCAGTTTTGAATTTTATTTACAAGTGTACTTAGAGCTTCAGAGTCTATTCATTTATCCTTGTATGTGATGAGATTCACCAGCTTTTTTGTAAAAAAACCTGAGAACCTACACTCATGGTGAAAGTACAGCAGAGATTTTAATGTTTAACGTGGATATTATTAAACTCTTTCTGGGACAGGTCAAGTCTTAACCTCAGGCCCTGACATTGTTGTTATTTAACAGTTTAGTTTGACGGGAGAAATATGACAACAGACAAGTCCAAAGTCTGCTGCGGGGGTTCTGTATGGTATGCGGTCAGTGTCATCTTACTTTGCTTGTTTTTTTTCAGCTAAGTATGAAGAGAAAAATATTTAGTCCAAAAAGGAACAACAGCTTTTTATGCGTCTTACAGAACTTGAACATATCATCCAATTAATAGCAGTTTAGAGTAGCATCAAAGCTTTATTGATTTTTAAGTAACCCGTTCTGGAATTTTGCATATTATTGTTTGGTTTGTTATTCACAGCAATCAAAAAGTTCAAAAGATTATTCTGCCAAATTATGACTAGAAACTTCAGTTTGTTAAAGTTGTATTTAGATAAAAAAATATTTTTGTTCTATCAAATTCAGCTTTGACAAAACAGCACATGACATTTTTTACCCTATCAATTCATAAAAATTAAACGTCAGATGACTGGATTAGATTTTCGGGAAAATCTTACAAAAAATCACAAAAGGCGTGGCCACTTCAGCCATGTGATATCATAAAAAGAAATATGAATGGGACTCTTATTGTGGTTCGAAAACATGAAGAGTTGGACAGTAAGATGAGCAGCAGGTGATCTTCAAATCTTTTTATAGCAACTGTGTTACTCACTTATGACTCATGTTGGAGTTAAGTTGAAGCAAACAAACCAACAAGGCAACAGGGCTTCTACTGCGAAGCACTCAATTCAACAGCCTTCAATATTTACAGTGATTTTTTTTTATTGAATTGATTACTGGAGAAGAAAAAGGAAGAAAGTCTGTTTCATGTTTTATCACCAGGAAGATGTTTCTGTGGTCACGTGAGTTGTTGCGCTGTTTTGATTATTGTATGTGTATTTTTGCACACATGTGTCCGTTCATACATGGTTTGTTTCCCAGAATGCAGTGCCCACATACAGTATAAGTCTTGGTCTCCTAGACAACTGCTGTTGGCTCTACACCTGATCATACATTCACAAACACAACACAACAAAACACCACGACACAATCTCAGACTTCTTCTTTTGACCGGCTACAGCAGTGTTTCACAAAGACCTGGGTGGGGCCCACCTGAGGTCACCATGTTATTACGTTTTTTTTCTGGTCAACATCAAATCTCCTTTGTATTAGAAAATTGTTTTTGTTTGACACACATTTGGACTAAAGTTGTGGGATCGGCATGCTAAAGGTTTTTACTGCTGAGCTTACAAAGTTTTGTATTGTAGGATAGTGGTCCCCAACCACTGGGCCGGGGACTGGTACCGGTCCATGGGTCCCCGGCAGCAGAGAAATAATGTTTTCTTTTGGCCCCATCTGGCTATTACTTCCACTTGATCCATACCCATATCAACAAAATAACTTAACAATAGAATGGCTAGGATTCCATCATGAACAATGCAACTATATGTGATTAGGAAATATTTTCTCAACATATCTCAGACAACATACATTTTCTCGGAAGGAGTAATGAAACGACCAAAAATTGAGATGAGCTTAGGTAAAATTGCTAAAATACTGTTATAATTACATTGAAGAATGAGTAAAGAATGAGCCAATCTAGTTAGCTGAAATATCGCCCAAACTTAAAAGAGAAAAGCTAAAACAATGGAATAATAGCTCCATAGCACAAGTTTGGATTGCAGGTTCCATCCCCTTATCCATTTTCATCTGGGCCTCAGGGGGCAGCAGTTGCGGGAAATGCCACCCACATCACATTTTACTCTACCGTACTATCCTGGAAGCCAACCTGGAATCCCTAACTGGGATTTAGACTTGCCCATGAACCTCAGATTTTTTACACCCAAGACACAGACATTACCTCTGGGCCAGAGCAAAGGCCAGGATTGCAGATTGATAATGAAAATGATCAAAAATGTCTGCAACATTGGACATTCTTGCAAGGCAGAGTTAAATGTTAGCTAAGCCTTTGGCACATTGTGCAGTATGGCCTTTATCGCACGAAAAAAATATATAAAAAATGCAGCAGCAACAGAACCAATCTCAGCAGACATATCCTATCACCAACAGAGACTTGTGTATTTTTTTCCCTCCTTGCAACAGCAGCTGTATTGTGTCACGGCCTTAAATTAGCCCGCAGACCCAACAGTTGAGTTCACTGCTGATCCCTTGCAGTATTTCACAGGCACCAGGTTCCATTATGTAACTCAAGCCTCCCCCAGACCCCCACATGGCTTCATGGACCTTCATACAACAGGAGGTTTCAAACAATTCCACGCTGTTGAGACACGTGTTGTGTCTGCAATCACATAATCAGGACTTTCCTCCCTGAGAGTGGAGATAAACAACTTCCCCTGAACTGACTGTACAAGTGTGACTGTGATTTTCTGTCCTAGACTAGTGTTTGCTACCAGGAAACCTGCATCGTCATACTCCTCATACATGTGTGTGTGTGTGTGTGTGTGTGTGTGTGTGTGTGTGTGTGTGTGTGTGTGCGCATGTGCGCTGCTGAGGATTACTTTAAGAAGTGGGATAAGACACAGAGACTTAAACTCTGTTACATGTGTTGCTCCCCACTCCACTTATTTCATTCTATTTAATGTATTTTTTTTCTGAAACATGGCACTCTTTTTAAAAGGTCTGAAACTGATATATTTCTGGACTCGCGTTGACGGAAAAAAAAAGAGTATTAGAATGAGTAAGAATCCCCTTGTACCACTAGTACCTGTAGTTCTGACTACAATTGGGCTGTTTTGATGCTGGTGCGTTGCGGATCTGACACTGAGTTTATTTTACAGGATAACACTGTTTATGACAAGGAGAAGGACATCATCGCTATAGTAAGTGTGTATCAAGGATCTGTCATTTTCCAAAGATGTCTAACAATTCCATCATATTTCCCACTGCTCATCTTATCTGAACTTCTTGGTGACGGTTGTTTGTGTATTTCCATCACCAGTGTCGTCACATAGGGTCAGTGTGTGATCAAATCCTGAACTCCAGCACCGAGGTGCTTCTAAACCACGCGGCTCAGCTGGAGAGTGTGGACCTGGTACCTGCTCCACCGGGTGATCAGCTGGTAAGAACTTATTTATGGGTTATTTTGATGCTAATTTTGAGCAATGTGATGTATGTATGACATTGTTTCAAGTACTACCTCATCCTGTTTACTATGGTCATCACAAAACTGCAACAAGTGTGTTTGGTTGTTCATCCAATGACCACAGATTCACCTCTTGTAAATATCTTCCTCTCCTATTGTACTGTATTTTTTTATGCCTTTGCACCGTGGGTCAGAGAGGACTGGCCATATGTCCTGGATATATGATGTATATGACCATAAAGTTGACTTTGACTTAAATACATTTTATTTAATGTAATCCCATTTTATGGTGTGAATCACTGGGTTAAACAATTTTTTTTCTTTTAATATAGAGCCAGAGTTTCCAAAACAATAACTCACATGCTATCATCTGTTAGAATTTTAAAACATTTCTATTGTTTTAACTATTTCAGAACCTTTTACTTCAGGTTACTGTACTTATTCAGCCAAGTACCGTTTGGCAAATCTGCAGTTATTTTGTGAAATTATCTAAACTTAACTGGAACATTCATATCAGTATACTCATTTCTGGATATACTGATTTATAAGTGTATTGTACTAAATAAAATAACAAAGGAATGTTCAAATATAAATTGAATGGATACTGTAATCACAGTTTTGTATACAGTGTACCTCCCTACACTATCTTTATTATTGAAGTTTCTGTTCAGTTTATTTAATCATTAATTCACTTCACTTGTAGCTTCAGCTCTTCAATAAACTATCTTTTTTTTTAATTTACCTACTGACCTGAAGTCACATGAAGACCTTGTGTTCTGTATGTACAGGATGATCAGCAGAAGAAAAAAACCCTGCTCTTCAAACCATACATTTCTAATGATATTTTCTGTTCAGTGTATTTTTTTTCTTTTTTCTACTTTGGCATTAACATGGCAGCAACCCTGATTGCTTTGATTTTTATTTTTTAGAGTTTCTTTTCATCAGTTCATTAATAAGACCATGTGGAGGATACAGCAGTTGAATAAAGGGTATTTTGCTCTAAGTTCATGATTGAACTTACTGTATGTGTTTGACACCACGTGATGTTTGATCTCAGTTTTCTGTTCCTAGACACAATGTTAAGCCAAAATCAAGCCTTTAATGGGCTAATACCATTTAACTATTTTTGACAGCTCTTTTTGAAATATTCCAATCTAAACTATACATATTTTAGGTTACCTTTAGTTAAGTCTATTTTAAGTGAAACATCTATAATTGTACACCCATTCTTTTTTATTTCATAAATGTGAGGGTTTTTTTCGTGTAAGTATTGATTTGAGTGATTTAAGTTTCCATTCTAATACGATCTGTATTGATTATGTGACCAAACTTCCCCTAGGCCTCATCAGCAATACATACACACACACACACACACACACACACACACACACACACACACACACACACACGGCAGTTGTGAATGACCCATTGTGGCAGGCTCATAGGCAATTACACTGTGAATCATCAATATATCCAAGCTCATAGCAGCAGAGTCTGCTGAAATGACTTCTGCCTGTTAATGTCCTGTCTGCTTATGGTGTTTACCAGTTTGTATTGAGTGTTTGATTATTTGTGAAAAGACGATGCATATGTTTTTGTTTCAGGGCATAGAGATCGCCTCAACTGGCTCCAGTAACCACTACGTGACTGGGACTGCTGCTGAGGTCAGGACCTTTTCTTTACTCTGCTTGTTCAAAGAGTCACTTATAAAGTTATTTTTTTTAGATATTGTTTTGATTTCCTCCAGGTATATGAGTATGTTTACAACTTAGGCCACGAACATGACATGGTATTAACCTGGGAATTCTGAATAACTTTACGGTAACATTAAGCTCCTCAGCCACTGCTGCAGAACGTGGAATAGTGACTGACTAATCTGTCTGCCTTGCTCTGGTACAGACACTGAATATTCTGGCTGACAGACAGAAAAGCTGCTCTAAGGTCAAATTAAGGAGCTGTGTTACTGACACTTGTGTACCATTTCATGAAGTCTGTTTTTAGGTTTTGCAACAGTCAACACACAGTGTTGACTGTTGCAAAACAGTAAGCTGAGTTAATATCGCCTGTCATTATTTTGCACTGCAAAATAAACGTCAAACTTGGTTTCTAGTTATATAAATTAATTTTCCCTAAAAATGTATACTAACTTTTAATAAAAAAAGCTTTATTCAGTATGTAGTGTTGTTTTGTGACGTGAGCTTGGATAGAAAGCTACATGTATGCTGGTGTACAGCGTTTATTTAGGGAGTCAGTTTACCACAGCTAGGTCAGGCTAAACCTGTTAACACACTTGGCCTCATTTCTTTTTATGGACTTACTGCTAAATCTGAATCTTGTGTCTTCCTTCACGCACAAGTACTTTTTTTTAATCTATCTTCTTCTTCTCTTCCTTTCGGCTTGTCCCCTTTTTCAAGGGTTGCCACAACATTTTCCATCTACCCCTGTCCTCTGTATCTTCTATTCTGACTCGAACTACCTCCATGTCTAGTCTTTGTCTCCTACCTGGTAGCTCCATCTCTAGGATCATTCTTCTACCAATGTATCCACTGTCCCTCCTCTGAACATTCCTCATCTGATGCTAAAAAGGCTTCTGCTCCATGATTTTTTTTTATATTTATACAATTATGTCTCCAATGTTTTGTTGCAGAGACCTTGGTTAATAATAGGCAGATTCAGAACTCTACAACACAAGGCACACTGTAGCTTTGAGGCTTTTACGTTGAAATACTTCAGACCTTATCAGGGAATGGCTTGACATTTTACAGGAAAATTAGATTTGATTCTTGTAACATGAACAAGGTTTAGGCCAAATTGCTGGTAGAGTGTGAGTTTAGTTTTGAAGTGGAGAACAAAGTTGGAGTCAGATGTTCTATTTCCTTGACGTCAACACTGAAATACTCCCAGCTCTGCTGCTGCTGCGATTGCATCACCACAGTAACTGAGAAGAAACTAAATCTCTGCTCACAAACAAACACTGCCTGATATGTTGGCTGTTTCAGTACGTACACCTGGACAATGTCAGGTCAACTTTTTCCTCTAAGGGTTTAGTAACACAAGTTCAAATTTTGATTATGTTACAATTTTATTTAACTTTCCTTCCCTTTAATTCCTTTATTTCCCTAAGGAGAGAACTATTATTTCTATTTCTTTTTCATTAAATTCTTCGTATAACTCATGGTGGTCAAGGCAAAACATGGTTCAAGGATTAGTTGGAATACTTTTTAAAAGAAAACGTTACACCTCTCATTAAAAGGCTTCTTCAGTTTTGAACTCTTCAACGTTGACCATGACTTGGTTGACTAAAAATCTTCTCAAATTTAAAGTTTTATTATTTTTGTAAAATTATGATTTTTTTTATATAGAAAGGAAGGAAGAGAGGAAAGCAAACTCCTTGTCATTGGGATTCACACCACTGGACACAATGAAATGTCACCTCTGCATTTAACCCATCACCACAGTGAACAGTGGGGACAATGCTATACTCAGTGGAATCGATCTTTGAACCCTACGGACTCCAGTCCTGTTCCTTAATCACTAGGCCCCCACTGCCCCTTATATGTGGTCCTTTTGCTATGACTTTTTTTATAGACTGCACATATGTGATGAAAATTATGGGGTATTTGTTTTTTATAACGCAGCTTTCTGATGATGTCTTTGTGAAGATTCTGGCTGGTGATGAGGTGATTCAGGTTAACGACCAGATTGTGGTGAGCAGACACTATGGAGTGATTCATCCTTACTGTTTTGTCTGTATATCGTTCAGTCAGTGAATAAACTTTGGAACAGTAATTGCCAATTTAATGTTTCTGTGGCCTCTACATTGTAGTAATGCAGTGGTCCAGTCTGTGGGTGCATTGGTGCCGGGCCACAGAGAAATAATGTTTCCTTTTGGCCCCATCTGCCTATTACTTCCACTTGATCCATACCCATATCAACAAAATAACTTAACAATAAAATGGCTAGGATTCCATCATCAATAATGCAACTATATTTGATTAGGAGATATTTTCTCACTGTAGTAATGGACTGTGCTGTTGTTATAGGTTGGATGGAGCAAAGCAAATCTGGTGAAGAAGCTCAAAGAGAATCCCAATGGAGTTACATTGGTCCTAAAGAAGATTCCAGGTTCAGTGTGCAACAAAAACCCAGCAGTTAAGATCTCACCAACACAGGTCTGTGATTTTACTGAACTTTAGCAGTGTCTTTGAGTCATAATAAGTTAATTTTTAGGACCAGCCAGGCACAAAATACATGTAGATTCTTAAAACAGCAAAATTCTAAATATCCAGATTCCTTATTTTTCAACTGGACCATTTTGTCAAAGAGAAAAAAGTCCAAAAGTATTGCACAGCTAATTTTTAAAATTATATCTCCAGAGTAGGAGAAGGTCACCACGATTAGTCAAAAAACATATTTTAAATTACAAATTATCCTGCAAGAAACCAAACAGATTTCATCAGCTCAGAGAAATTATTTCTTGTGCCGTGCTTGAGCCAACAACTAACTGCCACACAGGTTCAGTATTTATATTTCTTACACTTCAGTGAAAACATACGTAGACCTGTGTGGTTCAGACCTTGTCACTTCCTCTGGTCATTTCTTTAGAAGCTGTGCCACAATTTCTGCTTATAAACACTTGGGAACCAGTTTCCACAAACACTGGCAGGAGTCACTACGGCAACCGTGGTTTTGCTTTTTGTATGCTGAATTATCAGGAACCATATTCACTCACTACCTTTTCCCCAAACATAGATATATAATTCACATCTGACACTAATTGTAAGCCTTATTGCACACAATATTGTAAATATTATCTGAAAGATGAGAAAACGACAGACACAAACAGCCTATGAGAAGCCAGACTTTAACATATTCCTATCGCTGCATTTCTTTAAATCTGTCCCCACAAGCACTGCAGCACCTGAAGCACACACACAAGTATGACTACGTTATATTCAGGTCTAACTGGCCATGCAAGGGGTGAGAAAAGCCATTAGATGTGAATCAGTTGTGTTATAGGAAGTCCATTAAGTCTGTGTCTGAGTGTGACTCATCTCCTGAGCCGAACAGACGACGCCGTAACAATCAAGCTGACATCCACCTCCTCCACTCCCGTGAAGTAGCTTAGGAGGGCAGGTACTAAGTGTTCACACTGACAGGATTTCATTTGTTCTTTCAGAAAGAGGAAGACAAGAGGTCAGAAGAGGAGGAGAAAGAGGAGGAGGAGAATCCACGACACTCAATATTTGAGAGAGTGGCAGCTTCTGTCAGGTCCCTGTCTTTTAGGTGAGAGGAGTTTAGGGACATGATGGAATTTATTGCCTTACTATAACAATGTTTTATTATAAGGCAGCAATTTTTTTCCAATTTTGTTGACAAAAAACAATAAGGAAAGCAAAAAGATTGTTAAAACAGCAAGACATTGTCATCAAATTAATCAAAAAATAAATAATGCCTAATAATGCCTATGACATACTTTGTCATGTCAAAGAAATAATATGTTTATTTATTAATTCATTCACTATTTTCACCAACTTTTCTGTTACCGCCTCCAAGGCACAGCAGTCTCCACAAAGAAAAATAATATATATTTATATGAGACCAAAAAAAGTCAAGGTTTCTCATGGTAACAATTTTTGTGTTAAGTCCACATTTTTTTAAGGATAAGAACAAATACCATAAATTCCATTTTATACAATCAGCCCTGTTATATGACTGGAAATGAGTCAAGATGTTTTTGAAGTTAGATATAAACATGAGAGAGGAGTAATGGAGTGTTAGGAGAAGGTGATGGGGAGCAGATGTCAGTTGAATCTGCTGCACATAATCCTGTTGTGGGCAGATCCACCTGAGGTTGTTTATCCTTTTTATGGTAGGATGTAACAAGGTAACAGAGGTTGACCTTCTAACTGTAGAGTCTGATTTCATGGCTGTTTAACCAGACTATTAAAGAGTGGATGCTTAAGTTGATTCTCATGTTCTTATGTAAAAGAAAAGCCGTTCACGGCCCAGAGGTGGTGGTGCAGCAGCAGCAGCAGTCTATGGGGCAGGAGGAATCGGAGTTGTACTATGATAAAAAACTAGAGGGGAATCAGGGCCAAACAGGACAATTTTCTCCACTGTCAGCTTCAGGTACGTGAGCACCCTCTAGAGGTTCAATATATGGGAGGCATATGGTTTTCTTCCACATCAATGTTGGTGTTTCTGCAGACTTTTTGCCCCCAGCTGACATGTGTTTGTTGATAACTTTTTTTTGTTTACGCTAGCGGTTTGATGCATGTCTATTATTTATGGTACATTTTGCTGATTTATAGTTTTTAAAGTTGTTTTTATATGAGTTTAACTTAACTTTTAATAAAATTGAACTTTCCTGTTCCTCATTATATTTAATAATGTGTTGCGATTTGCACAGTAGGTCATTATTAATAATCATATCACTTACCATTTTAAGGAGATTTTGAAAGTTTGGACAACTCTAGACTCTCTCCTAAATCGAGGAGAGACCAATCGTCGTCACCCAGAGGTTCTTCCCCTCTCCCGGAATCCTTTAGAAGTCCTTCTCCTCTTCATCTGGAGTCTTGTAGAAGTCCTTCACCTGAAGGCTTCGGTCTGGACAGGGCAAGTGTCAGCTCATGTCCTGAGATGGTGGGACATACGGTAAGAGGAACAACACATCATTCTTAATGATGAACATCAATGAAGGGCATAAATAATCACTGGTTCTCTCTTTAGGGGAATAAGGAGCCTAAGAAAAGCTCTTATAAAGGTAACATCTTTTGACTGTACAAAATATGATGATCTGACCATCTTTCAAAATAAAGCAACTTTCTGGTGGATTGCATTCAGTGTATTGTGTATTTTTCTCACTTTCGTTCTATATTGAATGATTTTTTAGGAATGTCCACAGCCATGAGCAGACGTCGGGTTTCCTGCAAGGAGCTCGGTCGACCCGACTGTGATGGCTGGCTGTGGAAGAAGAGGAGGGACAGTAGCGTCTTCATTGCTCAGAAGTGGCAGCGATTCTGGTTTGTCCTAAAGGGACCATCGCTCTACTGGTACACCAGCCAACAGGTGGGAATATAGGGCACATTTATGTAATAAAAAAAAAAAACAATGCTGAAATGTTTCTTAAAGTATTACATAGATCTAACATAAGGGATTCAACACATTTCCCAGAGAGAGATTTATAAGTAATGTGATTCAATATTTTATTCTCTGCAGGATGAAAAAGCTGAAGGTTTTGTCAACATATCCAGCTATGACATAGAGAGTGCTGGAGAACACAAGAGGAAATAGTAAGAAAAACATTCATATTAAAACATTGTCCAAAACTTCTGTCCATATTTTGTTATTAAAAAACATCATGATTTAGCATTTGCTTCAATGATAAAGTGATCTATTTCTGTGATTTTTGTCCTGACAAGGATAAACAGTAAAGCACCCTATTCCTGCCGATTGCCAGCATCTACTGCTGAAAAACTATTTCACTAGCGGGGCAGTGGCCTAGTGGTTAAGGAAGCGGACTTGGGTCTGCAAGGTCCCCGGTTCGAATCCCACTACCGCCAAGTTACCACTGAGATGCCCTGAGCATGGCATCGTCCCTACACACTGCTCCCCGGGCGCTCATTGGCTGCCCACTGCTCACTTTGGTGATGGGTTAAATGCAGAGGCTAAATTTCGTTGTGCGCTGTGGTGTGAATCACAATGTCACAACATATTTTGTTATTAAAAAACATCATGATTTAGCATTTGCTTCAATGATAAAGTGATCTATTTCTGTGATTTTTGTCCTGACAAGGATAAACAGTAAAGCACCCTATTCCTGCCGATTGCCAGCATCTACTGTTGAAAAACGATTTCACTACATGCTCACTATCTCCTTGCTCTCTATCCCTCCATCAGTGTTTTCAAAATGTGCCACCAGAGGTTCCAGAACTTCTTCTTTGCTGCGGACAATGTCACTGACATGAGCAAGTGAGTGTAGTTTGGCTCATTGTCTATATTTTCTTGGGAATGTGCAGAAAACAGTTGAAATTCATCATTCTCATTATGATATCAGCCCCGTTGAGCTATCCTGTCGATGGTTGTTGGTCTGCACTGCCCCCTACCGCTGGCTTTTTGCCACTGTTTTAAACCAGTGTATTTTACAGGTGGATCAACTGTTTGATCATAGCCATACAAAAACATAAGAAGCTCAGCAGAGGCCCCGACAGTGAGGAGGGTACGTTAATGCTTTCATTTACTTTGGTAAATTACGTGGTATTAAAAAAGCTGTTTTAATGTTTTGGGGGGTAAATTAGCGACATTTTAACTATAAAATACGACGCATTGTTCATTAATACTAAAGTATATGTACTGTAGTTGAAGAGAAGAGGAGTTGAAACTGTACAATATGAAAAAGTGATCTTAATCCCTGTGGGTACCAAGTTAATAATATAGTATCAATAAGAATATGACGCAGATACTGTGACGTCACCGTCAGCCCGCCATAGCACAGGTAGCGGTGATTCTACTGTATATCAAGGACGGTGACAACACCAATTCTTACGTATTTTTTATACGCAAGACATTTTCAGTCTTTGGGAACAGAAATATATAAAATGCAGTGTTTAGAATGTCGACAAATATCACTCACAAAAATAAACGAATTCGTGTGAAATGTTGGGGTAGAAACCGTTTTAAACATTACATATTATTATTACATTACTTATTATTCTAAATAAGAAAAATAGGGATAAAACAAATTATTTAGTATCATAATAAATACATGTTATTGTTTACTTAATTGAACTGCAAAGTATTCTGGATTTGTCTCGGTAGGAAGACCGAAATTATTATTCCAGAACTTTCTGCCTGTTCTTGACTTTTACATTTTCGTACGGCGAAAGTTACAAACTTATATTTTTACTAATATTGTCCCTGGTCTTCATTTAACTTACCTTATTTATTGGTCACTTATTGGTTTTAATGCGATGTTGTGCAGCAAATAACGCCAAAATACAGTTATCCATGTTTGAGAGAAGGTCTGGAAGAAGTATTCTTTAATCATGGCCGCGCTTTTTTGCCGGATGTTGTAAAAGGTAAAAGGAAGCAGTTCTACAACATAAGAGCACGTCTAAGATTTGACTAAAAGATTGTTAGGTTTAAATATTGCGTCAGACGAAGCCTAACTTCTGAAAAATAATCATTACTTATGAATATTATTATTCATAGAATTTTCTTCTTTTTTACGTTTGTTTTATTTTCCCATGGTATGGTATTAACAGAGTGTTACAGTGAGACAGAATCCGAGAGTGAGAGCTCGCCTTCAGCCCGCAGGAAGAACAAGGTCAGTCAGAGAAAAACACGAGAATTTAATGAGAAAATTTCACTCAATCTACACTGGTACTCATGTCGGTTTTACTCTCTCAGAAAGTACAGTCCAACACTCTGCCGCGCCCCAAATCGAAGCCAAGCAGGGCGCCATTTACAAATGTGCCAACAGGTGGCACCAAAGGAGCAGGTTAGTACTCTCTCACTTACTCTTCTCCTCATACCCATTTCACCGTTAATGTTTTTTCCTGTAAAAGGTGGCTCGTGCATGAAAGGGCAGTGGCAGGACAGACTTTAAAATGCCAAATACTCAGTGATACTCAGGATCAAGTCATCTGCATGCATATGTATCCTAATGTATTTAAAAATTTTAGGTTCCAAACAATCAGTTTACAAAGAATACTTCAAATCTTAAACTAGGGATGTAAACAATTCTTATCAGCCCGATTTTAGCACCGTAGTTTGATATCGTTAAGAGTAATATCAGTTTTTCCACCTATAAAGAAAATCCAATAACACAATGCCTGGGTTTGGCTACTTTTCCTGGAATCACAAATAGGATTGACATGTTCACCTCAGTTTTGGAGGCAAAAGAAAGAGGCATATATGGTTATATGTGAACATCAGTATCAGAAGATTAAGAGTTTAGACAATATCATCAAAAGATCTGAAAAACAATAATATCAGACATCCCTATCTAAAAACCAAACTTTGAAATCACTAGATTGAAAGGCAACCCACTGATATTTGAAATGAGCCAAAACAAGACAGAAATGAAAAAAAGATAAGAAAGATAAATGTTAACAAGACATGTAAACTACAAAATTCACAAAGAATGTATCCAAAGCTTTATAGGTTACACACAATTAAACAAGAAGTATTGTAAATTTTCTACAAACTGTATCTCTATCTTCTCAAGAAGCCAGCACAGAAGATGAGATGGGAAAGATGTTGAACAACATAAAGGAAGGAGGAGTTTCTCTGATTGGCAGTGAGCAGCCTTTCACCCACGATCACTTCAGGAGGTCCTTCATTCGACGCAACAAGAACCCCATCATTAATGAGAAGGCTCATACGCTGAGAGTCCTCCAGAGTACACTCAAGGTCAGAGGGCTACTTAGTAAGCACAACAATAAGGCTTTTAGAAAAATCACCATGGCCAATGGCACAGAGGAAGTTTTGTCACACTGTTTTTAATAAGAAGGAAATCAATTAAAAGATATCATGAAGACATTATTGTGACCCAAGTCTCTGGTGTCTCCTCTGCAGGCCAAGGAAGCAGAGCTTCTTCAGATCGACAAGATCCTTGAGGACTCGGAGCTCACAGCTACAAAGTACCGCATGTGGAAGCAACAGAACGAGGAACTAGTTCAAGAGATAGAGAAACTAACTGCACTGAGGGACTCCAAGGGAAAGGAGGCAGTAAAGGAGGAACAGGAAAAGGAGGAGGTGCTGGATGTGCCTGCTGAGGATGTTGCCTTGGAAACTGTCGCTAAGGAAACAGCCAGCTCAGAGACGGAAAGTCCCTATGGATTGAACCTGAGTGAAGGAGAGCAGCTCGTGGATGCGGAGCTGTCTGACGTTCAGCTGGACATCCCACAGGGTTCTCTGCTCACTCCATCCAGTCCTCCGTTAGAACTCTTTGTAGGATCACTGCAGGAGTCCATAAACCAGCAGTTGAGTGAGATGATGGAGAGTGGGGAGCCTGCAGAGAACTACTTCTACATTTAAAAAGAACATTGGCAAAGTTTTATTGAGGGACAAATGGGTGTTATTGAGAGACATTTAAATCCGTAGGATTGACAGAAGAAATGGACACAGTCGTGTCCACTATCGAAAGCAAACAATGGCTGCAAATGTGAAGCTCTGAACCAACAGCATAGCACTGGTTAATGTCTTCTAGTTAAGTATCCATACTAGTTCATCTTTACCAATTCGTGGTTAAAGTCCATTTATTATTGCATTTATATATTTTTAGCAAAAGTCTGGCTCTCTTTTATGCCTTTATCTGACCATCATAAACACACACACACACATATGTATATATTTATATATATATATATATATATATATATTTACACCTGTAACTAAAGTTGATCACAAATCAAAAGATCGTAATAATATTTACGCAATTTCCGGACTATAAATTGCACAGGACTATAAGCCGCACCCAATACATTTTTTAAAGGAAAAAACATTTTGTACATACATAAGCCGCACCTGACTATTAGCCACATGTGCCGCATTCTTTTTGCATTTTCCATGAGTCAGTTTATGCAAATTTTTTATAATGCAAATAATTATTCATGTACAAAGCGCGTTGACGTACGTTATACTTCTTCTTCTTCTATGGTGTTTATTGGCGGTTGTGACTTGCGTCTTCCTCGACACCACCTGTCTCACTCTTACCTTTTCTCGTCGAGCAGTTAGAAAAAATGCAAACCTTATCCGCATCTCTGCATAGACCGCATGGTTGAAATTGTGTGACAAAAGTTGCGGCTTATAGTCCGGAAATTACGGTACACATTCAGCCTATGTTTAATGTGTGTGTTACATTTCCGGTCCATGCGAGTAAAAATAAGTGTTAAAGTAGGGTTTTTTATGGCCGAAGTGTTATCATCCTCGAACATATGCATTGAATGGGTTGTGTGAGATAAGGTTGTCACCAGTAAGTATATTATAAATAGAAATTCAGTGATGTAGGAAATACACCCACCGTTTTCATCACCCGTGGGACAACCACCCCAAAGTAAAGGTAGATTTAGGCTCTGAGCCTTGCACCAACATAAAACGCATAATTTCTAGTCCGCTCACAACCTAGAGGAAGGTTCACAGAATGGGTCAGTGTGATTTGGGTGGCAGTTGTGGAGACTGCTGCTCCAGCGACCCAGTTAACACATAATAGATTAAATTACGTTTACTTAATTTAACATTGAGTTTGTGGGAAATTAAATGGATGCGTTTACTTATAATTGTGTGCGAGTTCAGCTTTCAGTGCAACGTTACAAGTCATTCAGTAAACGTTATATTATACTGTTGGTATGTGAACCTAAGGTGAGGTCGGTTTCCCTCAGTCAGTTTGTGAGTAGACGTTGACCTGATGCTTCCAGCTCCACGAGATGTTGTTTCATTTGAAACTATACTGAAATGAACAAACCAACAGAATAGAGATATTTAAACGTACAATTGAATGATTAAAATGAAATTAGAGTTCGTGACTTCAGTTATTTACGCAGTTCCCCAGTGGGAATCCAGAATGGTCCGATATAAACATTATTTTAATATATACAAGCAAATATTGGGTCATACTGACAATGTGTCCACCAGATAAAATTGCAATATAGGGGATATCATTTTTTTATTTCAGATTAAATTTGGTTGCTTTTAACTGTTTTTATTTATTTCGTGGCTACATTATAGCAAATGTGCTAAGATTATTAGCACAACATTGTGTTTTTGCACCAGTGTGGACTGAGTCTTTCAATATTGAAGCTGTTTCTGCTCTTTGAGGTGGTATTTCATCATCTCAGATACATTTGAGGTATTTGGACTTTTTTTGGCCTGGGCCTATGGCTTTAATCCAGTTATAATCATGACTTAATCATATTATTTTGTCACAGAAATTAGTTTCAAGCATTTTTTGATTAATGAAAAAATTTTATTCCAAATCTTAGAAATTACAGAAAAGACTGTCCATGAGAACAAAAAATTCCCATCGCTTAACTTTTCCCAGCATGTGACTGCGTTTGTTTCCATACAGTCTATGATTTACACTGTTTTCTACTGCTGTTCATCTCAAAGCATAACTAACATAATCCCATAATGCCAGTGTGTTTTTTGTCTTTTGTCAAGAGAGTAAATGAACCTGTAATTCAGATCACAATTATACAACTCAGTTTACAGCAGAGGTCAAGTTGCCAAGTGTATATTTATGTCTTAATCTATAGATAAAAAAAAAAATTAACTGAGAATGTATTATAGAAAAAAATAAATGTGATGTCCTGTAAATAAAAGTTTACTTATTATTACTTCTTAAAGATGAGCCAGTGATACTTTTGTTTAAAGTTGATGTTGTGACTAACGTAGATGAGTAGATGATACTTTAGTTTTCACTGCATATGAACTCTATGAATATCTCTTTCTCTCAGTGATGACACGATGAACATAAGCTTAAGACAAAGTGGAACTTTGTTCTGCTCAACATTTCCAATTGATATTAGATTTCATTATAAACTTAGAGAGTTAAAGGTAGAACTGCGGGACAGTTATTTCTGAGGACTTAATTTCAGTGATTTTAAGTTATTTATTTTTATCCACAGCCAATATTTGTCAATGTAGTAAAACATTGCAAACATATGGCAACATTTAGGGGCAGCTGTGTCTTAGTGGTTAAAGAATCCGCAGGGTCTCAGGTTCAAAATTCAGGGCTGCTCACTGTTCACTCTGTTGATGGGTTAGATACTGAGGTCATTTTGTTGTGTGCAGCAGTGTCAATCACAATGTCACAGAGACAAGGCCTTTCCTTTCCTTTCCAATAGATGGGGCCCATGAACTATCACAGGTACACACACTATAGTTTGAGAAACACCGTTTCACTGACTTTTGGTCACAGATCTTTCTATTTCAGAATGTAAACAAGTAAAAAAAAAGTTGTTTCTCATACAAAAATATAATTTGGCTAACATCTTATCTTATTTCTACATTTTGGCTAATTTCAGTCACAAAATTTGTTACTAAAAAAACAAAAAGTAACTTAAATTTACATTATGGGATGATTGAAAGGTTCATTTTGATTCAGAAGTGAGAAACAAAGACAACTTTAATTAAGTTGACATCAAATGCCCGATTTGAGATGTTGACTTTTTTTATCTTTTTTTTTTTTATCTATTCAGGAAAACAAAAAAGACAAAATACTTAAATGTGAGACTTAAATATTTATATTTACTTAGGCCATTACTTTTTAGTAAACATTTGTCTTTCCTCACTCAGCTTGTAGGGTAGGAATATATCTTCATATCTTTTTGTACCTTCAATATATTTTTAAATCTTTTTTGGCAATGTTACTGCGATGAATTCATTACTTTTATCCTATACTCCCACTTTACAAATGCAGTATATTACAGAATATAAGTGTCAGAACTTTTTTGGTAAATTGTCTTTATTTTTGTTGTTTTCACACAATAATAGACACAATGATTCAGTTTCAGTGTTTTATTGAATATAGACTTCACCACAAAATATAAGCACTGTAACACAGTAACAAGTTAACTTTTTTGTACTGCTGTACAATATCTTCTTCAGATATTACCATTCAACAGTATCCTGACACTACCAACATTAAGGCTGCATCAATAACCCAAACATTGACTGAAATAGGCAAAACTCCACAAAATCAACTCCACAATCGCCAACAATGAAGAGTAAAACGACACCAGCTCTATTTATGAACATTAGCCAGATATGCTGAAATCCACAGAAACAAGAATCGTGAAAATTAAACAAAAAATCCTAGAGATATTAACCATTTAAAAATGTAAGAAATCACAGCTTTGCATTCGCTACGTCACAATATGTGCTGTTTGAATGGACTAGAGTAGATCCTGTGTCTATTTGTCTTCAAAGCTCTGACGTTATGTGTTCTATTGGTTTACCAGGGCAGTGGCCTAGTGGTTAAGGGAGCGGACTTGGGTCTGCAAGGTCCCCGGTTGGAATCCCCCCTACCGCCAAGTTACCACTGAGGTGCCCTGCGTATGGTATCGTCCCTACACACTCAACTGTATTTATTTATTTATTTATAAATAATTTGTAAATATACACTGCTCCACGGTCATCATTAGCTGACCACAACTCACTTTGCAGAGGCCAAATTTTGTTGTGCGCTGTGGTGTGAATCACAATGTCACAATGACAAAAAAAAATAATTCTTTCTTTTCTATTCTTTAGTGTTGTTGTTAGTTATTGTTGTTGTTTTACATCATGTCACAGTTAAAGGCAGCATTGACTAACTACGTAACACTGCCATCTGGCTGCGGAGAAAATCCTAAAGGACTTTTCATTTATAAAACTTTTTAAAACCTAGAGCCAATTCAAGGATACTCAGTAATACCAAGGGCTACTTGTTTGATGCAGACTCAACTTCAACTTTCTTTGTTTAAAGTGGCAAATAACAACAACCGTTGTCCCAAGGCACATTTTTATAATAAAAAATTCTGGGACATACAATAGTGAACAATTTTTTCTGACCATCATAATTGCACACATTAGAATATCATTGTCAGTGTAACCACTACTCAAAAAGCGCATGAACAGAACAATTTTGACCCTTTATTGACTTGATTTTTGGAACACACCCATGGACACCTTATGGACACCAAGGGGGAGACCAAGTGCCCGTGAGAACCAGGTTGGTTATCATTGTCCTATAGTAATGGTCTCATTGCGTCGATTCTGGTTTTGATTTAATGACAAATCAAATGAAAACAACTCAATCAATGTGCACGTACAATATATATTTAGAAATTGTGTATTTATGTAAATAACGTATTTATTTTTTCAGGTCTTTCATTGAGATCAGAACACGATTGAAAGAGATCTTTTATCATAAAATTACTTCATTGTAGAATTATCTTTATAGTTTCTGATATATAAAAATATGTAATTTGTTGAAAATATACTCACTAAATTTAAGATTTTTTTTTTAATGTATTTTGGCGAGTTTGATTTAGAGACTTTTTACACCAGCTGCTCTTTTACTCTCAACCCAACTTGGAGTTGGAGATAGTACAGTAGAGAGGACATCTTATCAAAACTTGTGTTTTTCTTGGCACAGAAAGCACAAATACACAGAAAATCATAATCACAATGTGGATCATGAGCTGAAATCACATTATAGCACTTTTGTTTTGCTTAAGCTCGGCGGAAGCATCTGTTCCTCCACTGCAGTTTAACAATCTAAATGAAGCAGTTTACACTCTAATAGCTGACGTCATACTGGGTCATATCTGTGTCCCTGTTGTTGCCCATGTGTAAACATGATCGGCATACAGAGAAGACAGGCAACTCTGTGCAGCACGGACAGGTCAGGCATCTGGGCTGTTTGAAGCTTAACAGAAGAGCGCCACCTCCCAACACCTGTAAACATGACCCGAGCCATCCAAAGTACAAAGACCCAGCTGGATGTAGCGTAAGGGCTGGAACCTTGTGGTGATGGGTCGCATGACTCTGACTGGTCATTCCCAATTGTCCAAGGTTGTGGGTGTAGACACCAAATGCCGTCAGGCTCAGCAGTCCGGCGACCACCACCAGGAGGCCACCTGTCGCTGCTACACCCCTTAGTGGGAGATCTGTCCAACACCTGACCCCGATGCAGGCCAGAACAATACCAGTTCCACACAGGAACAACGAGGTCAGGATTAAACCTTGTGCCAGACGAACTCGAGGGTCTCTCTGGTACTGACCTGACACTGGCCAGCAATGTCTCAGCTCCGACTGCTCCACCTGCAGGCAACTCTCCCACAGTCCATCAGATCGCACTAGAAGCAGAGACTCCACTGACTTTGCCCCCAACTTTTGATTTTTGACTCCAGGTTTAAGGAGAGACCCCAACCCTGATGTTCCCAGTCGAGCTTGACCTTCTCTCCACTGGGGAGTAATGGCAGCAGTGAACACCAGGACTAGTCCCAAAGGGGAAAACACAATCCCCATCACCATGGAAGCTGGAGTGTGCATCACACCTGGGACGGTCTTGAATTCAAAACTACCAACGTACTTGATTTTATAACTAGAACACAGTAGAAAGGATTAAAGTGCAGTCCAGAGTTTTCCCAAAATGGACAACATCTTTACAGAGGTTTGCTGCACATTTAGAAGTTGTCATCTGTGTTGAAGAAAAAGTAGACACAATGACGTCCTCTTTGTCTCAAGTTGACAAAATTCCAGTCGCGGCCAAAAGATGATTCCAGACCAGACACGGCTGAATGGACTGTCTGCAAAGAAAAGAAAAAACCTTGCAACAACCATACAATTCATGCTTATATGCTAACATTGTCTTTGTCTCGTCGTAACGTTTAACAGTAAATAACTTTTGCGGCATTAGATATTTTCTTACCTTTATATGTTTTTAATTAATCCAGCTACAGCCATCCAAGCACACACCAAGCTCTTCATCAATGTTTCATCCTATTGCAATAAATAGACAAGGAAATGTATCTAGAAACACAGGGGTGCATCCAGAAAAGACCAATTCACTTCACCATGGTGTATATTTCGAGGTTGGTAAGCCATAGCATTCATGATTGGTTGCAGGAAGTTATTGCAGTCTAACTTTTATTTTGAAATGTCTTGATTTGTATCTATAATGCTTTATTTGGCTGTTAAGTATCAATATCTCTAAACCTCACTTGGAAAAATTGGTCTATCATGGTATAAATCTACCAAGCCTATGGCAGACAAAAGGCTATATTATCAAAAGAAAAGTTGTTTATTACCTCTGCTGTGATTCTTCGTTTAATTGAGGCTTCTCTTTAGTCTGTGGGGGAAAGTAGTTCTGAGTCACAGGTGTAACAAAGACACATGTAACCCCAGAATGACACGGACATGAGACCAAACTGAGGCGTGAAGTGGAGCAGACAGAAAAAGATTGTTCCATTCTCTCTCAAAGCAAACAAACACAAAGGCCACTGTGTTTACCACTGGAGAAAAAACTAAACTAAATGGTTGATGACTGTCTCTGTTGCTAGGATACACTTGTGTGACAGCCATGACATGTTTAGATGTGTGTGTGTGTTTATGCAGTTCATACCACCTTAGAGTTTTTGTAAATCTACCACAAGGGATACTTGCAGTTATAATAACATCACGCATTGTTTGTGTGTGTGTGTTTATGGTTGGGGGCTGATGGGAAGAGGGGTAACAAAGTCATAACCTGGAGGAGGAAAGAAACTGCCCTCATGTCTGTGGCCATGTAGGGCAATAAAAATTCAAGTGTGTATCTATTTCACTGCAGGCACTGAACTTAAACTAGTAACAAGCCAGTGGTGATTTACTACATGTGCTGATAAAAAAAAACAATAATATAACTGAAACTGCTACTTCAAAATGAAGTAGCAGTTTCAAAGTGAATGAGGACATGATAGATAAAGCTAGGTAAGATATAAAAAAAATAATAATTTATTAATATGGGAAAAAATATGTCAGCAGAGGTGGCCCAGTGGTTAAGGCAACAGGTTTGAGTCCACAAGGCTTAAGGTTCAAACCCCCTGGGTTGCCAGGTTGCCACTGACATGCTCTGAACAAAGCATGGAGCAGTAGGATTTGGGTGGCGGCAGCTGCCCCTGCGATCCGGCAACGAACAAGCAGATAAGGATGAATGAATGAATAGGAGATATATCAAAATGATGACAAGGTAAATTGTACGGCTGATTGGTATCAAAACAATAAGGAAAATAAGAAAATCCAAATAAGTATATGTGTGTGTTTATAAAATATGTATATATAAATATATATATTTAAAGAAACATAAATATAAATATAAGAAGTGTATGTATATACAGTATATATATATATATACACAAACATTAGTGTGTGTGTGAGTGTTGAGAGCGGCTAAACTTGTTGAAAAGATAAACAGAGAGAACTATACATATATTAATATACTGTATGTGTTTGTATACATACTTCAGCCTCTAAAGGGTAGAAGTCTGAATAATATCTAACACATTTTGCAAAAGTATCACAAAATAAAATAATACAGTAAGTGACAAAAAACTAGCCCCTCTTTTTTTTCAATCATTTAAGCCAAACCCATAACACATAATCTTTCTTACTTTGCCTCTGTTTTTTTTTTTTTTTGCATCTTTAATTGTCATGATGAGATTTCATATCTGAGAGGCATGGACAGCCTTCACGGTCTCCTTCTCTTCCCTGCATGACTTGGGAATTCAGCAGATCTAAATGTGTGGTGCATAATAATCACATCTGATTCACGATCACATCACACCTCAGCTGTTCAACAGCTCTTATTTTCAACAGGCTTCTGCACAGATGTGTCTCGAGTTCAAGCCTAAACAGACCGACACTTGGTTTACTTTAATGTGATCAATGACAATAACAAACACTGCGCCTGTTAAAAACACACACGCACACACACACACACACACACACACATTCAAAACATACACAGTGAATGCAGTGGGAATGGAGCCAGTGCAGGAGCAGAGCAATGGTTTCTAACATGATGACAACATTGGAGGTTGTGGGTAAAATCACCATCGTCACGCATGCATGGACACACGTGCACATACTGTACACGCATGCTGCTTACCATTCAGGGAGGCGTGTGTCTCACTGCAGATCGGTAGCTGCTGCTGCTGCTGCTGCTGCTGCTGCTGTGGGACTGGTTAACATGTTTCCCTCTCCGGCAGCAGATGGTGCAAACACATCTCCTTAATCCGTGCGTCCACCTTCCTCCGCCTCCTACCGTGTCTGTTGACTCCAGCAGTCTCTCCACCTTTCTCTGTCTTACGTTTGTGTTTCGTCCTTGCGTCTCTGCTCCTTGTTTTTCTTCCCTTCGCTGCCTCCACACACACATACGTACACACACACGCGCGTACACACACACAGGGTCCCCGCTTCTCTCGTTCTCTCCCACTTTCTCTGTGTGTTAAGTTTTTTGGTCTTATCTGTTTGCACACCTACTTTATGGGGACATACTGAATTGTTCAGAAGAACATTGGGTCCCGATGACTCATTTATTTTATTCTTGATGACTGAGTCAACATGAGCGTCCTGGTCTTTCTAGAAGAGAATTTCAGCAAAGCAGTGTGGTGATATACCTGAATCCTCTGGGCGGCGCCACATGCTCTCTATGACAGTGGTTCTCAACTGGTCTCACTCTGGGACCCACGTCTTCCTTTTCATCAAACCAAAAAAAAAACTGCCTTTGAAAAATCACTTCTTTTAACATTCTTATTTTATTCAGCAGAGTGTGCCTTTCAAAATAAGAGATGCTCTCAAATAAAACACACACTCAGCAGCTGATTCACATTATTTAGATGTTTGACCAGCTGTTCAAGGCCCATTCACAACGGGTTTGTAACCTACATTTGGGGCTGGACCCACCAGTTGAGAACCACTGCTCTATGAATCCCGAGCATTATTTAAGGAAATATAACTTTAGCCCAGGGGTGATGTCTCTGTCACTTTGTGCAACTCCAGATTTCAAATCCTAGACAAGATCCAATTCTGGTTTAGCCTTGTTTACACTGTGTGATTTTTGCCACGCTTTTACTGACATGTGGTGATGGGTGATCAGACCTGATTTTCGTCCAAGTCGTGCAGCTGTGCAATTTGCACGGGGTTATGACAAGCAATTAACACCTGACAGTCCCCTCCTCGACCACCTTACAATCAATCATGTCAAAATAAAACACATTTGAAATCCTGCCAATTTACCCACAATTCCACCCAACCATGCCACACAACACACTGCATTAATAATGATACGAAGGAGAAAACGACAAAACAACACTGACCAATATGATCAGAATTGACAGACCAGACAGGCGCCTGTCTGCCGAGACGTTGTCTCGACCGTACACATCATTGTTGTCACATTTTCTTCTGCCTGTCAGAAAATTGAGTTTTTGTTTCCTGAAGATTATTCTCATCATAGAGCAACTGTGAGCTTGCATGGATCTCCAACTCTTATTCCCTCTTTCCTTCCACCTGGTCATCTTTATTAACATTACATCAAAAGGCAAAGTTTTGAACCGGTTCAAGGAACAAAAATGGAGACCATAAAGTTCTGACATTTTGCTTGAAACAGAAATAAAAGAGAAAAATAATGTTTGTTTTTTTTATTGGGGACCAGATATGCCTATCTAAAGTGAAAAGTAACCGCTTGAAACCACTTTTTGACTGTAAGCTACACAGGATTTTATAAGAACGAAAACATCCTGTGTAGCCTACAGTCAAAGTCACTGGTCTCCTAGTCCAGTCTATGGTAGTCTACAATGACCTGATGAGGTTGACTTCCTGTGTCGTTCACTGCCTGATTACCCACAATCCCACCCAACCATGCCACACAACACACTGCATTAATAATGATACGAAGGAGAAAACAACAAAACAACACTGACCAATATGATCAGAATTGACAGACCAGACAGGCGCCTGTCTGCCGAGACGTTGTCTCGACCGTACACATCATTGTTGTCACATTTTCTTCTGCCTGTCAGAAAATTGAGTTTTTGTTTCCTGAAGATTATTCTCATCATAGAGCAACTGTGAGCTTGCATGGATCTCCAACTCTTATTCCCTCTTTCCTTCCACCTGGTCATCTTTATTAACATTACATCAAAAGGCAAAGCTTTTAACCTGTTCCAGGAACAAAAATGAAAACCATAAACTTCTGACATTTTTCTTGAAACAGAAATAAAAGAAAAAAATAATGTTTTTTTTTATTGGGGACCAGATATGCCTATCTAAAGTGAAAAGTAACCGCTTGAAACCATTTTTTGACTGTAAGCTACACAGGATTTTATAAGAACGAAAATGTCCTGTGTAGCCTACAATCAAAGTCATTGGTCTCCTAGTCCAGTCTATGGTAGTCTACAATGACCTGATGAGGTTGACTTCCTGTGACGTTCACTGACTGAATGGAGAGAGTGGGTGGACCATCAGTTTGCTATATGGGGAGGACTGACTACCAACTACTGTCACATCTCAAAGACAACAATAAGAGGACAATATCATAGACTGTCAAAGTGGAAAATAGTTCAACATATTAACAGACAAATATCTCTCATGGACATTAAATATTGTAAAAGGGTAGAAATGCATTATAAACAGCCGGTCTAGTTAGACTACAGTATTTCTTTGGTAAAGAACAAATATATTCGTTCTTTCTTGCGTTTCAATTGGAGACATTCCGAGAATCCCATGTGACAGCATTTTTAGTTTTACCCGGTGGCAAACAAGTTTAAATGCAGCGTCAAGGAATGTGGAGCTGTAATTAAGAGGAAAACACGGGGGAATTTTGCAGTAACATATCCATCAGAACATATTCAGAAACGGATGCTAATATATAGGCTACTATATACAGTATTATAACCTTCATAGGCTACTATTGGTTACTATATATCATTATATTGTAACCTATTGTTGTTAAATCAGTTAAACAGCTGCCTAGGAACGTAATTAAACAACCCAGAAACAATGTTTTTTGGTCTTATCCAGTTCAGGAACGTCAATTTTATTGTGGAGCCTAATACCAGACACATTAAAATACTATTTCTGTCCAGATCCAACCAATTGGCAAAGGATTTTTGTTCAAAGCCCATAAAATACATTTGTCAGGGGCTTTTATCCAGAGGAGTCAGACGTGTTGTGTACGGTCGCACGGTGTTGACCGTCCAACTGCTCCGATCATCGGATCGCACAGTGTGAGCAAACGAGTCGAGAGCTGTGAACTGATCACCAATGTGATTCACTCATATATCACATGACTGCTACAACTGGTGGTCTGGGGTCTGGTCTGGTACGATGTAGTGTGATCTGGCTGGTGATCGTGAAGCCTGTTGGAGATATCAGATTAGAGGACGATGCTGGATGGATAGTTGGATGAAAGTATTACAAAAATGTCCTTTAGAGCAGTGCTTCTCAAAGTGTGGGGCGGGCCCCCCCGGGGGGGCGCGGCACGATGCTGAGGGGGGCGCGTGTGACCCTGGGGAACATGCTTTTTTTTACTATGATAAAGTGTAATTGCACATCCTTATAAGTTGAACTATATCTCTTTCCTTTTGTTTTCTTTATGTTAACAAGGATACAATGTTATGCAGAGGTGTACCTAGAACTATTTTATAGACAAATGCTGTTATTTATAGTTGCGGCGGAGAGTGGGTGGTGGGGTGGGGGGCGTGAATTGTTTTCTTTTTGCTAAGGGAGGGCGTAACAGAAAAAGATTGTGAAGCACTGCTATAGAGGTACTAGGGTGACCATCATTGGCAAAAATGAGTTCCTTGCAACTTCTGAAATGTTGTGGACGTGCGTGAACTGCTGACGAAAGTCTGCGTTATAGCTGTGGCAGAGCACCACTTCACATCAACACTTCCAAGTAAAGGAAAGAAACAACCTCTTTTGTCTGAGGCCCGACGTGCGTCTATTTTGGGACATGGAGCTGCTGAGAACAAAACAGAACAAAACACAAGTGAGTTTGCTTACTGCTAATCTGCACAGAGACAGACAGAGAGAGAGAGGAAGAGAGAAGGGTTTTGGTTGAGTAAGAGACAAAAAAAGACCAATCTTTTAGCTCTTTCTTCAGTCCATGTAGAGCAGGATGTTTTTGTTTTGCATTTCCAATAAGCACTTCACTTCAAAAAGCCATTTTAATTGCACTCATTGACACACACTCTTGCTGAAAACAGCCCTGGTTATGTGGGTGGTGCAAAATAGACGACCCACTTCCTCTTTGCAAGGCTTTAAAATGTCAGACAATGTGACAAAATACAAAATACAAACTGTAATGTAACACTTCTGTAACTGTTGTAACTTAATCATTTTTGAAGTCTTGTCTGATTAAAGAAATCTTCCATGGACTGGAAAAATCTCCACTTCTTCTATATTTATCTTCTACTCTGATTCCAACTACCTCCATCTCTAGGATCATTCTTCTACCAATGTATCCACTGTCCCTCCTCTGAACATGTCCAAACCATCTCAATCTGTCTTCTCTACTTTTTCTCCAAACCTTCCTGTCTGTGTTGTCCCTCTAATCACCTCATTCCTGATCCTGTCCATCTTTGTCTCTCCTAAAGAGAATCTCAGCATCTTTAACTCCTTCACCTCCAGCTCTGTCTCCTGTCTTCTACCTATTCCTAGTGTCTCTAATCCATCCATCATGGCTGGTC
>JAFBJS010004070.1:229835-245468 GCA_016785265.1 Paraplagusia blochii | reverse complement strand
CCATCATGGCTGGTCTCACAACTGTCCTGTAAACCTTTCCCTTCACCTTAGCTGACTCTCTTCTATCACAGATCACTCCTGACTCTTTTCTCCAGATGTTCCATCCTGTCTGTTCTCTATTCTTCTCCTCTCTTCCACAGTCTCCACTGCTCTGAACAGTTGATCATCAGTATCTAAACTCCTCCACCTTCTCCACCTCTGCTCCTTGTAACCTCACCACTCCACTGTTCTCCCTTTCATTCACACACATATACTCTGTCTTGCTATGACTGACCTTCATTCCTCTTCTCTAGTTGCCTGCTCTCCCTGCAGATCACAATGTCATGTGTAAACATCGTCGTCCACGGAGACTCCTGTCATGGGAAAACCTTCTCCATAATACATATGAAACCACCAACCGTCTTAAGCACCAACCACAAGAAACTGTGAATCTTTGTAAAAGTAATTTACTAATAAAAAGACCACAGTTTATGATTCATTTCAGCCGATGTTTTATGAAAGAGATATTTTATTTTAATATAGTTTGATAGAAAACATTCTATCACAGGGCAGTTGGTGGTCCAGTAGTTAAAGAAGCGACTTGGGTCAGCAAGGTCCCCGATTTGAATCCACCAACTGTTGAGTTACCACTGAGGTCCACTAAAAATGGCATTGTCCTCACTCCTGAAAAACCCTCTGGACCCCAGTCCAGTTTCCTTAACCACTAGGCCACCACTGCCCCAAAAAACAACATTTTAGCTCAGAAGGTAATAAAAGTGACCATAATATAATATATTACCAGAATTGGTAACATCCACTCTACTAAAATTTATAAATAAATACAAAAAGAAAGAAACAAGGGTAAGAGAAGCTGTTGCTCATATATTTTCTTTATTTTGTTATAAAAGTTGAATAATACAAGCAGAATTGCCATGGGATCATTATGAAATATTACAGGGATATATGTTTGCTTTGAAATGATGCATAACGTACAAGGATGAGAAAAAAAAAATTCCTATGACATTAACACGCACACAGATTGCTTAAACAAACCAACACATGATGAGTTCCTCCAACGGGCCCTCAGGATTTCAGGGTTCCTGGACTGTTCACTGGTACTAAGTCAGTGGTCTCATCACATAGTAAAGAAATGCCCAGAGTTTTGGGTTAACATCAATCAACACACAACTCACCGTTGTGTGTTTTTATGCGTAGAAATGTGCGACTTTGGATTCCAAATGTAACACGACGACGGGACATGTTGGTTGTGAAACAACGTGAACCTTCGGAGCCAGATACTTTTGGCAGTGAAAAAAACTTTTTGTTGTATGCTGGTAGGAAAAGACGATGACTCTTGCAGGCAGTCAGAGGAAATGATGAAAACACTTAGAGCAGCAAGACTTGCAGCAACTTAAAATGCCAAGAATATGCTGTACATGAGTAATACACAGGGCTCTGAAACGAAAAACGCAATTGAAATACATCGCAATTTGTGGAAAAATGGATTTGACTATCACATGGCGTTTCATAAACACTGTAATACCAAAATATATTTACATTACATATTTACAGGCTGGTCATCACTCATTCTTTGACATCAAAATATTAAATTCAAATAGGGAAAATCATAACTGAGTGGTATTTACAACATCCAGGAGGAAAGGAATTGACTTGTTCTTTTGAAATCAGAAAATTGCAGAGGTCTCTTTGGCCTGGTTCTGTCCTTGGTTCTGTCGGCCCATATGCTCACATTGTCTCTGATAGGGCAGTGCTTTGAGAGTTCCTTAAGTCGAGCAGTTGGGCGTCTTCACTTTTTATCCTTCATACTTCAACCAGTGTGATCTGGAACTGCCCGGGAGCTGACTCTGACATCTCTATGAGGAAGGCCGAGTGGTTGGTGTAGTGTTCAATGATGTTATCGTCCATGTTGACAAAAATCCTGACCCAGAGAGAGAAGAGACACGCAGCGTTAGTGACATAAACAAAAAAAAATTGTACAAACTCTAACCCAGAGCTCTCACATTCTTTACTCAGTTCTCATCTTGTGACATAGGGGACAACACAGGAGTCATTTCTCTTCAAGGAAGATTTCTCAAGCATATCTTCAACATCAGCACGTCGTAGAAGCAAGTCGTAAATCAGGTCACTCTCCTCAAAACTCCTCCCCAGCTCTACCATTGAACCCGTGTGTCTTTAATGTCTGCGGGAGCTTCGCACATTCTGCCCCAAGGGATGTGGCTGATTAAAGACAAGTGCTAAAGACAGGAGGGAGGGGAACTACTGAGGGAATGTCATCCAACCTGTTAACTTAGCTGCTCCCAGTGCAGTGGTAGCTGCGGGCGAGCACCAGAAAAATCACCTGAAGCTGTTTGTTACTTCTTAAAGAAGACGCAGTCGGTAGGAAAATGGATAGTTGGAAGTAATGACATCTGTTTTAGGTGTTTTTCTTGGGTTTTTTTCGATACTTTAGGAATTAGAAATAGTTGAGTGCTTGTTGCATAAGGTCCTTGCATAAGATCCTACTTTGTGGTTTTTTTAATTAGTCAGTCTGTGATAACCAACATCATTATGACAGCCTACAGCTGCTGACATTAAGGCTCCCGTGTCTTTATTACACCTCAATTCTCTAGACATAACAAAACCTACAGATATTCCAACCAGATGCGGTCGCGAGGGACATTGATTATCCCGTGACTCATCTATGCATGCAGGTCTTTTGAAATCTGTTCTTCCTCCTCAGCACGTCTTATTTTATTTTTGGCGGCGCTGCAATTAACAAATTCCATCAGGCCGAGCCAAGAAACAACCCACCGAGCTGGTTTGTCAACATGAGCTTCCTCAAGAAGGAGATTTTTTAAAAAAACACACACACACACTAAGACCTAAGTCCACGCCGATCGTTTGTCCTATTAATCCATGTTGTGTGAGGGTGAAGTGTGGAAGAACATGAGGGACAATAAGTGCAACTCACCCTCTCTTGCATTTTTTGAAGACTTTCCCAATGGTGTCTTTTTGCAGACAGTACTTTTCTGAAATCTGAGGAAAGAAAGGAAATACCACATGACAGTTAGGTCGACCTGGCACCGAGAGACAGATGATACACCTGAGAGATGGCGTATTTACAAAGACAATGACAATGCAGGATGTAAAGATGATGTGTCTGTGTGATTTTTTTTTTTTGGAGGATGATGACACAACCATTAATATCGTGTCACATGAGGAGTGTAATATGACTAATCCGGAGATACTTACAGCGTCTTTTAGGCCTGACAGTGTCGGCGTGCTCAGCATGAGAGCGTCAAACACTTCCTCCGCACTCGTCCTCACATACAGGAGAACTAATTTTGGAGAGAAACAAAAGGGATTGTTGAGATGACAAAGTCTTCCAGGCTAATATTTGATGTTGATAATCAAAGCTTTAATTTTCCTCCTACCTCTTTGTGGGTCTTCTCTCCGTGCCTGCTTGCTTGGAGGAGAGCAGCTCTGACTGTCACTGTACTGCCTCTTCTGGGGATTTCTATATCAACAAAGACAAATGTTTTAATTTGAAGGTTTTAACAAGCTCAACTATTTAACAAAATCACTGAAATAAGAGTTGGACGTGTGTTAGTGTGAAGCTTACCTTTCATTTTCATCTATGGGAACCGCCTACAGAAACAAAGAAAAGAAAAAAAAGGAAAAAAAATGACACGATCAAACACCGGTAAATCTGAATGTTATCATTTGTTTGAAACTGCATTTTCCCATAACAGTTAACAGTGGACACTGATGCGGAGACGCAGATAGGACTGCCCTATACCTTATCACAGTGGACAATCACATAACAATGTCTGCCCCTTGCCGCCGTTGCATGCCTGGTTTCGCAACTATTTAGCAAAGTTGGTTTTCATTTGGTTTCACCCACGGAGGCAGTAGCCTCAAATATAGGCCACTAAAAACTACATTACACACAGGCACTTGTATCCATCTTCACTTCACACTGTGTATAATCTGTGGGAACAGTGGCCTGTCTGAACAGCACACTTCCCTCAATGATCCAGAGAGTGTATGTACGTGTGAGTGATACAAGCTGATGATATGAGGGTGGTGCAGAGTCAATGTCAAGTGTCTGCTCTACGCTACAGCACCAGGTGTGTGTGTGTGTGTGAAAGTGGGTGTATTTCATGTGAGCCCCTATGGCTTAATCTCAGCGCCTGTAGCTGCAGCAGCTTGTACCAGTGCCTGGTTTCGACACCAATTAGCTCCTCAGTGCTTCACCTCACTTTCGCTGACACCATACCCTCCTTCTCCTCCCCTTTCCCAGCCCACTGCATACTTTCCCACAGTTTATCCCAATGTTCTCGTGCCTGCTCCTCTGCCCGGAAGGGAGACCAGACACAGGAACTTGAGGGAAAAGTAAATAAACCGTAGAGCTCTTACCATGCGCTGTAAACTGCAGAGGTGTGTTTCTGGAATGAAGAGAACTGGCTGTGTGACGTGGTCGTCCAGTGTCTGGAAGAAGGTGTAGTCACTGCCTACAGAGCTGCTTACTAGAGACTTGTTGGCTGGAATTAAGCACAAAAACCCATTAATATTAAGACAAACAAACTCACATTTTTCTTTTTCAAATAAAGATGTTGTTAATGACATTTACCATTTGTGTCACTGGCATTTTTTCCCCTCCTCTTGCTTCTCTTCCTCTCCTCATCCCGCATTTTCCTTTCGGCCCCCTGTGGACAGCAACAACAGCATTAACTCAATAGGTTTCAAACCTGTTTATGCCAGATTCTAACCCAAGAATAGAACCGCCCACTTACCTTATCACAGAAAATCTTGACCTGGCAGGCGGCTCTGTGGATGAGGTTATTGTTTCCTGAGCTGAAGTCATATGTGTCGATTTGTAGGTTCAGTGGTAAACCCTTCACTCCCTTCTGGGATGAAAAGTCAGTGCTCAAAGAGTTGATGCCAATGTAAACCTTAATAACAAAGAGAGAAAGAGCAGACTGGATCAGATAACTGGTGTTGGCAATTGTGTATTTTGGCGATGACATCTTTTGTTCACGTCATATTTTTATTGTGCATGTTTGAAAACAAAGGCTTGATGACAGGTTTGGCTGATGATCATGGTGACAGTCATAAAGGAACAAGATGACTCCTAGCTTAATTGACTAAGCCAATTTTTTTCTTTCTTTATTAACTACCTCGAAAGTTCTCTGGGAATTTTTAGTCTCGCTATCTGGTAATTGCTGGTTTGGTTTTATTTGCCAGCAGTTGAAACTTTATACCCATTTTGTTTGTTTGTTTGTTTGTGGTGGGCGTTTACCTTGGCTTCTTCATTGGGGTTCCACACAAAAGATAGAGCATTGAAAGCCACTTCTTCGATGTCGCTAATGCCGCTGAACACCTCTTTGTAATCGGCTGTAAATAAGAGACAAAATGTTAGGGAGAACTTCGTACCCGGACAACACTGTGGTTACGAATGATTTCCAGTCTTTATTGATATCGTTCAATGGAACATACCGATGTCAATGACCCTCTGCTTGACGGTTGGTTGCCTCGCGTGCCAGTGATTCCAGAAGCGGAGCTGCATTTCTGGGCTCTTGTCATTTTCAAACACAGCCATCACAACAGTCTATGGCAGAGAAAATAAGAAAGTTGACAGAAGAGCCAGAGTAAGATTTTGTTTTTTTTTCCCCACTAAACGTGACACTGTTCACTGAGTGTGAGTGACCATTATTTTTCATTCGTCACTCGAAATCCTTCCTTTCTCCTCGTATTGTCAACAGCTATTTGCTGTGAGCTAGTGTGCATTAGCTTGTGTTCTTATCCACTGATTCACTGAACAAAGAAAACAGTTGTCGCCTGTGTTTTGTGACCACACCTTCCCCCTTCCTTGTCCACTCCTCCTTTGTTTCGCGAGCTAAGCCGAGCTGTGATGCACTCTGGCATCATTACACCATTGCAGAAATAAATTACACAGGGCAGGACGAGTTTAATTTTAATGGAAACACCACAGTGGGCAGAGATACTGCAGGGAATTAGTCACAGAGGGAGTGACACAGAAATGGGAAGATTAGTCAGAGTGGCATGCTAAGTATTTGTGTATTGATGATCCTGCGCAAGAAGCCTCGAGGAAAAATCCCAATATTGTAATAAAAACACGAGCAGGACAAACAGAAGGTGATCAGTGGAAAAAAAAAAGTTTCCTTCTCGTCAGCACGACTTACCTTGACTTTGGTGGTGGCCAGGCTGTCCACCCCCTGGAGAGTGATGGGGTAGAACTGCCCCTTGTTCAAGTAGACCATGGGCAGCTCGCTGGACTTGCAATGTGTAGCTGAAGGAGCACCCAGGGAAAACTGGAACTCGCTTCTGAACCTCTCGGAGGGGGATCCAGAGTAGACGGGACTGGAGGCTTCTTCGGGGAATGGGTCGTAAGGAAGAGGCTGGTGACCACACACAGAGATAGATGTTAACTTCAGAAGTCCAACACACGAATGAGGAGATACGGTTATGGAAAATAGACTCACCTCGGTGCTGGGATCAGTAAAAGCTCCAGTTTCTGGCCACTTCTGCATCAGAGAGTCGAAGATAATGTTGAGCTCCTGTTTGTCGTAGGTGTCCGCCACCACGCTGGTCAGTGTGGTGTAGGTGTCTGAGGCGCTGGGAATGGAACTGGCCACTGAGATGTTCTGCTTTGATCCCAAAATATCCTGATGATGGCTGGTGGGGATGTTCTCTGCGAGGATCTTCATGACGTTGGCGGATGTTTCCAAAGAGCCCAGCTCATTGGTTGGATTTCTAATGGTGGTGGGAAGGGTAAAAAGTTGATCAATTAAATCAACTAATCTGTGGGATCATTATGATTTATTATGACTTCTAAAAAACAACTAACGGCTTAAGTATGTTTGAACAAACACTGAGGACGCAGACAGCTGCTAATGCAAACAACCGAGTAAGAGGCCTTCAGCTCCTCAGCCAACAATCACGTGAGTTTGCCGAAAGACAGAGTCTGAGCCTGGGTGGGATTTATTTGTCTCTTAATCCGTCCTTTTTCTTTCTACTGATATGTTTGAGTTTCTCTGTTTAAAAGTGTTTGTACGGACAACTCGGCTCTGGCCATTCCTCACTGGTGTAGGAAGTGGTGGCGCTACAAGTAGTTTTTGTAGGAATAAGAAGTGGGGTGTGTTTGTCATGTTGAGAAAAGCTTCCTGAGGTAATGATAGAACGGATGGGAGAACTCGAGGGCTGGACGATAATCCCTGAGAGTGTGTTTGACTTTAGGATTACCCAATCACCTGCTAATGGCCCCCCACTGTCCTGCCTTTCTCTTTCTGTACAATTGACACAAACTAATACAATGAATCTCTGTGTCAGGGAAATTGACAGCTGATTAAACCTCCATGAAAGGTTTTTTTTTATCTACTCAGAAATTTGTCAGCATTTCACATGATCCAGAAGAAGAACTCACCTGTCTGTGGTCTTGTTGGTGATGATTCGACCGCAGGGAGACATTTTTTGCTCCTTTTGGCTCTACGAAAAAGAAAACCAGTAAAACATTATACCAGTTCTACGGGACGTCAGCAGATTCCAAATGGGTTTCATTTGTTGTTTGTGTTTCTTTCTACCTTGCACTGTTCATACAGCATAGTTAAAGCTGCCAGGTCGTCACCAGGGAGGAGTCTGGGTCTGGAGTGGTTTGGCTGAGGGACAGGTGTCTCCAGGTAGGACCAGGAGTCCATGTTGTAGTTTGAATAATGGTTATAGTTGAAGTTCTCACTCTGAAAAACCAGGCCCAGTGTCCTACACAGAGAAGTAAAATCCAGAAAGAGAAAAAGATCAGTAATTTGTATGACATGTATTTTTTTTATCTGCTTGCATAACATATGATGACAGAGCGACAGCAAGCTACAGCAGCAGCTGAGCCTCAGAGCATTGTACATACTTGCCCCCAAGCATGAAGGGTTTCGATTGCAAAATCTCCAAGTGAAAAGCAACATCTTTCGACAGAAGTGAGGGCAAAACCTTTGGGCAAACTCCACAACTTGATTCATGAATGGCTTGGGTGTTTTTTTTTCTTTTGTGTTATATAAACACATAAACATACTTTGTTTTTTCACGGCCACACAGGTGTCACTGTGGTGGTCCTGAGGTTATAGACGACACCAGATGACATAAACAACAGCCGGGGATCTAAGGTACTGTTTTTGTTTACAAAGACTCAATTGCTGGAAAATTCCTTTTTAAGTTAGCCTGAAGTAGCTAATGAACAAATAAGCAGTTTGTTCAGGCCAAACAGAGATCTCGCTGACAGTAGGGAGAAACAAAACACAGGTGTTCAAAGAAATCTGAAGAATCCCAAAAGTTTAACTAAGAGATTATGAACATTTTCACTAGAGCGACACTACGTGTCATTTGTTTTTCCCTTTCCTGTCATGTTTAAATGACTCGGAGAGAACGTATACACCTGCTCTGAGATGCACCTGTCTCTTCTCACACTTCTCACCACATGCTGCCTCAAAAGAGACGAGAAAAAAACTCCGTCTGCAATGAAACTCCATTAGTCACTCTCCATTTCCCCCCTAAAACCAGTAAAAAGGCACATGTTTTTTGTGCAGACACAAGGTTGGGGGGCTTGTGTCTAGGGTTTCCCCATTATGTAATTCAATGCAATACATGCTTCTATTGCCCTCTGTCTCCGTCCAACACCTCAAGAGCAGATTCTTAGTTTCCCCGCTCTGCCTTTGTGCTGCGTGGCCCCTGAGGTGAGTGACAACAGAACCACTACAACTCCGCATGTGTGTGAGTGTGTAAACCCTATACATATCAATTTCCCCCTGCTAAACATCCCCTTTAAAAAAAACAGGCATCTTTCACATGGGGGTCTCATTGCAACAAGAGGAGGGAGATCCTACCTCCTCCCCTACAGACTGGGAGACAGGATGAACTTTCCCCGTCTCAGGAGTAGAGCAGGTCTCAAAACGTACTTATCAAATGTCAGTAAAAAGGTGAAATAATGAAATAAATAAACAAGTAGATGGTGAGAGAACTTACTCAGTCTCTTTGGTCATGTCTCCAGTCCAGGTCAGCCGGGATAGAGTTCCTTTAATTTCTGCTAATCTCCTGTGTGTCTGTGTGTTATCTGTGTCTGTGAGTCTGTCAGTCAGAGAAGACACACTCACGTACACACATACGGAGAGAGATGAGTCAAGTGTTGAGATTCCTCCTGAACGGGGCCCAGATTTATTTCATGTCAGCAGAGTTTCCCTCTCTGCTCTGATTGGCCGAGAGCAGAGAAACAGGTGTCTGATAGGACAGGTGTAGGAATATTAACTCTTTCGGTGCTGGAGAGAAACTGCCTTTACATATGCATATGTACACTTCTTAGCGAGACAAGCCCAGCACAGAATGTCATTAACAGGTGGAGAGAAAGAAGTGGGATCACAGAGGTGTGAAGTGTCGGCTTATCAGAGTGAGAGAAGACCAGAGAGAAGCTGGAAACTTGCTTTAACATGTTAATTGTTTGTCAGTATCATTTTTCACCCTCGTGCACAGGTTTTGGTCTCTTTAGTCTCTGATGTTGTTGTTAGAAAGTGCTGACTTTGGGGACAAGGGGATAAATTTAGAAGATAGAAGATATTTAATGTTAGTTTGTAATTCAGAGTGAAACTCATAACCATTTACAACTCAAGGTTTCACTTTCACTTACCTTCAGTTCATGCTTGCAGTACATAGTATAAAAGAATGGTTTCATATATATATATATATATATATATATATATGTATATATATATAGATGTTACTGTCACAATTTCTTTATCATCACATTGATGATACTGTACACTTTGTACCTGTGTCACCGTTATTCTGGTTTTATACAAGCCCCTTGTTTTTTTTACACAAGCATGGACTGTTTTATTTTATTTTAATTCTCCTTAAATCTTTCAACTTTAGTGCTTCGACCTACTGTGATATGGAGCAATTGTGCTGAAAAAAATTCCTTTGGCATAATACAAGTATTCTGATTCTAAATATATATATGTGTGTATATATATATATATATAGAGAGAGAGAGACATTCAGATATATATGCATATAGTTTATATATATCTACATACATATATATCTGATATGTCTGTATATATATGTGTGTGTGTCTCTCTATATATCTATACATATATATATAAATATATATGTATTTATATATATACATATTAAAAGTTAAAACCAAATGAAACCAAATGTAAAACTACAAGTGAAACAACAGTATAGAGAGGCAGTGTTGTCAAATTGATAAAAAAATAGAAAGTTACACTGGACAACAGGAAAATATATAAATATATTCATTTATACATATATATGTATAAACATACTGTATATGTGTATAACATTTAACACATATATCAAAGTGACTTATATGGTGTTAGATTAGAGAGCTAAATAAGTAGATACTGTATGGTCAAAAATATATATAAACACATATTATATATATACACGGGAATATATATATTTATAAATATATTTAGATACATAGATAATATATATATAGATATATTATATATTATATTTCATATATTATATGTAAAATGACTTGAAACCACCAGGTGTACAGTATAGAGGGCCAGTGTTTTTATAGTGTTGTCTAAAATGCTGCGTTCATGTTGGTGAATGGACAGATTTATATCCTAAGTAGAAGGGATTTAGTCGACTTTACTTAAGATCAGGCGAAACAACTCAACCCAGAAGCTGAGCAAAAAGTCACGTCATAAATATTCCTGGTGTTGACAGATGGACATTTAACAACAGAATAAACCAAAAAAAAAAAACAAAACTTTGTGCTACCAGGAACTGACTAGCACCGAGCCATGTACCGGTACTGTAGGTTTTTGTGTCATCCAGGGACATTAACGTCCACTCGCTCACCCACACACCCACCCACACACACATAGGCGTGTGTACACACACGGGGTAAGGTGTGTGTGTATAATTTCATGTGTGTGTTTATCTGTGCTTCATCGTTTGTTCGTGACGATGGCTCCCTCAGGGAATATGGCACAGTAACACACCAGGGTGCGTGCTGTGCAGTCTGCCACACATGCACACGCGGGTGCACACGCGCAAAGCCCTGAGGTTAATTTGGCGTGGACTCAATACAGAAGGCACACCCCTCAACGCTCATATAGAGCCTTACAGTTCCTCCACACAATTACCTGTAATTACATCAATTCAACCTGAATCCTTTTCAGATGCACTTTATAAGAGTTCAACACCTCAGTAGGACACTGAAAAATGATGGTAACCCCAATCCAACCCTAACCCTAGGAGACACAGACTTCACCCTCGTCCAATCCTTGATGGTCTCTGTTTCTCTCGCTTCCTCTCCCCCTCTCACTTTCTCTTTCTGTCGCCCCCCTCATTACTGCGCGCTAATTACCATATCAAAACTCCGACCCCCTTCACCCTGCTCTCACCCTCTCGCCCTCCAACTTGACAAAACGAGGGTTAGGGCTGTATCTAATGCACCTGAGCATACATTGCATATGGGAAAATACTGATAGACATCATAGATAGACTATGTCGCCCGGCTGGCCTGGGAACGCCTTGGGATCCCCCCAGACGAGCTTGAGGAAGTGTCTAGGGAGAGGGAAGTTTGGGCGTCCCTCCTCCGAATGTTGCCCCCGCGACCCGGCTCCGAACAAGCGGATGAGAATGAATGAATGAATGAATGAATGAATCATAGATAGAATGATAGACATCATGATTTAATAAAAAGCCATGATTGACAGATGTTAGGATTCGTTTTGTAGAAGGGGGTTAAGAAAGATGGAGAAAAAAGAAAATCTTTCTGACAGGCTTATTGGTTTAAGATCCACTGCTGATTTTTTGGAGTCACCTGTCTTTGTCTGTGTTGATCAACTTCTCACCTTCAGCCATGACAAATGTGACAGTATCAGAGGCTACAGTGCATTTAAAAAGCAAAAGCAGAAGGTAAAATAAAAGATAAATAGTAAATAATCAGAAATCATGTCTGGTAGAGTAGTTTTAAACATAGTTTCACTGTGACCGTTGTTAATTTGATGATTTTAGTGGCTAATTTATTGTGTTATGTTAGATTTATTGTTGAACTATAATTGGACTAACAGCTCAAATTTTTTTTTCTAACCTTTTTAACATGCTTTAGTTCATTTTTTGGAGTTGATCTTTATCCTACTTGCTTTTAACTGAGGTATTTTTGACCTCAGGTTATTTTAAATTATTTTGAGTGCACCAAAGAAACACAGCAATATTTTATATACCCTTCTGTTCATTTGTCACTATTTAAATCTTTTATTTTTACAATTTTTTCATTAAACAGATCATGGCTGTTTATTTTGCTGTATTTAAACTACAAAAATGTTTTTTTGTTTTTTTTTTGCACTGTTACGAATAGTATGTAAAATAAAATATTTTTTACACGTTTGATATTTGTGTTGTAAATTGCAAGTATTTTAAAAAAATATTTAAAAAATATATTTTCATTGGAACTTGGAGACACAAAGTCTTGGATCTCAAAATTTTACTGAATTTTTTTTTTCTGGCAGGATCATTTCATTTTTTCCAAACCACATCAGACAGCTTTTCTTCGACTTAGCAGGAAGCGTAAGAACGCCATTGTTTCTGATTGTCATCCAACAGGCTTTTTTTCTGAACCTGAATTTTAAAGAAATTTAAGCATTTTTTGGTATTTAGTTATTTAGTCTTGTTTTCTCTCTCTCTCTCTCTATCACAAAATCCAATGATTTATTAGCTTACAATCGTCATAATATAGTGTTTAAGTATAAATTAAGACGTCTTCCGACAGGGTCACAAAGCTAGACCACAGGAATATAAAGTTGACAACAAGTGCCGCCAATTATCTGAATTGTTTCATAGCCCCCAGAGGAGCCTTGTGGGTCTGAGGTGACAAGCTAAGATGGATGGACGCCACAGTATGCTCCAGTGATGGCCTCTCATGCCTTGAAACCAACGTATGAAATGGGAGACCAGGATCCAAGTGTTCTGGTGCTTTGGTGTTCGTGTGCGTGTTGACGCCATTCAAACAGACGTCAGTGGCAGCTCCATGCATCAGTGCCGTTGAGAGGCAGTTCTTTCGTCACCTCTCCCCTCCTTCTTGATATCTCTCTCGCTCCTTTTCCTGTCACCAACTCACAGGTCCTTTCACCTGCCATTCCTGTTCCACGTTTCCCTTGCAAGTGAATCTCATCCAGATCTTTCGCTTTCTCAATGCACTGGTGGTGGTTAGCTGGAGAGGTTTCTTTGTCTCAAACAGCCTGTGTATCGCTCCATCTCTGTCGCACTGTAATCTTACTATCTTCTCTGATGCCTGGTTTGTCATGGAGGAATGTGTGCTGAGGGTTGACAGAGATATAAGGAGCCTGGGGCATGTTGCCCTCCAGCTCAGAGTGGAAAACATGAGCGTGCACCTGTTACCGTAAAAGCTCTGGTCTTTGTTTTAGCAATGCTGCAGCTTCTTTCCCAATAAATACCTTTTTTTTTAACTAGTGGTCACTGCTGCCTGCTGTGATTGTTAATCATCTTACATCACTTGCACAGAACTGTCAATCCGGCTCTGTGGTTGGGTGTAAACACTGCTGGATTCTCGGAAATGCTGCAGTCATGTAGAGGAAGGTTGTTATTTTTCAGCGTCACATACATGACCTATTTTCAATAAGGAAAGGAAAAATCACATGTATCCTGGTCTTTATTCCACCAGGTTTGAAGACAGTAGCATGTTGAAGACTTTAAAATCATCAATCTGTCCCTAGTTTAGGGCAGAGAACATCCATGATGGCTTGATAGAACTATCCCATTGCAGGCTGTTCTCAGGCTGAATCAAACCACAGGAGAAAAAAAGTCAAAATACTTTGATGTGTTTAGGTCAAAGATGCGTTACAGCGGTAGTAACCTGCCAGTGTCAGTGCAGAGTTTTCTGAGACTCCACACCAAGAAGAAACAGTAGTGTTCTAGATCCACCAAGGAGCAGGGATATTCTTCTGTTTTTACAAAACATGTTCTTAAAGCACTGTTTTTTTCTCCTCTTCTCTCCTCCTCTACAGATTTCGTTGTCCTGTTCCAATATTCAACCCAATATTATTTCACCTTGTTTCCACAACAGTGCAGCCCAACTCTTGTTATCGGACCAGAAGGCGAAGAACATGTTTGGTAGAAATGCTCTGTAACCACCAGCCCCATAATGTACACACACTGTAATTGCAAAAAATATCAACTTTATTTGATTTTTGCCGAGGTAACTCCTTAAAAGTTGCAGTGTTTTTCTTATTTTTTTTTACTTTTTTTTCCAATTCTGAAAAAAATTATCAGATTGACAGTCTGCTGATACTAAGCTGATACTGTTGCTGTTGTCCATTAGTGGCTGTTGTTTCCTGTGTGCTCTCTACAACTTCTCATGTCTTTATTTGGTTTGCCATCCTTGTCCTGGAGCACTGACCTCCTCAGACCTGATACTCAAGAGAATAGAGAGACTGTCAGAAAGCTCCTTCCGTTGTTGTCACTTTGTTTGGGCTGGACCTGAAAGGCTCCAGGAGTCTGGACAGAATTTCTAAGCCCCCTTGCCTCCCTGCCTTCCCCCCACCTCTCCCTTTTCTCACATCAGTCCCACTCCTCTCTGCTATTCCACCCTTCAGTCAGCTGCAGCCACTCCCAGAAACTCCACACTGCCCCAAGTCATGGAATCAGAGGGGGGCTGTCAGTTGGGGACAAAACGAGGGGGGATATGTAAGCAGAAGAGACGAAAGAGCAAAGACCTGATGAGGTGTTAGGTAGAAAGCATTTACAACTCAGGAGTAAACCAGGGAGTTGACAGCAAAGGAGGCCAGAGCTCAACCTCTTCAGAGTTTCATCACTTAGGTATTTGCATGTTAGTAGTTAAAGGTCAGAACACTCCTGGAGCCTGGAGCAAAGATGACTTCAAATGTACAATAACGTTCATAGCATTGCTGCCTTAAGACAACAGACATTTTCCCCCAGCTGTGCTTGGGGGTAACTGTATCGCTCCAAGGAGATCTTTAATTCCCCATCGCAAAACGTATGCAGATAGGAAAAGCTGAGCTTTCATTGGTTTTCAACAGAGAAACATTCACTAGGGCAGTCGAGTGGTTCATCTACCTGTCTAATTTTTTTTTGTCTAAAATACGTCTTTTGTCTGGGATTCCAACAATTACATTTATTTTCCTTAATTTCCCAAAAGAAAACCCTAATGGACCAAAAAGTTTTGTTAGTTAGTTCTAATCTAATGTCTTTTTTGAAATTCTAGAATTCATTTTACATCTACCCAAGCTTTGGCAGGAAATTACACATTAACAATCTTAATTTATTTTCATGCATTAGAAAATAACATGTTTTGCAAAAAGTGTTCTTTGAAAAAAAAACAATTAAAATTAAGGTGATTCAGGTAAATGACATCTCAAAAATTATTCAAGAAATAAAGAAAGAAATAAACAGATTAAAATATGTGTAAAACATTGAAGAAAATATCTTAAAGTTATTACGTTTATTAAAGTATAACAAAGCTAATGCTAGACATGGAGCTACCAGGTAAGAGACATAGAGGAAGGCCAAAGAGGAGATTTATGGATGCAGTGAGGGAGGACATGGAGGTGGTTGGAGTTGGAGGTGAGG
>JAFBJS010004070.1:209970-229801 GCA_016785265.1 Paraplagusia blochii | reverse complement strand
CAAAACTTTTTCCAGAAATAAAGAAAGAAATAAACAGATTAAAATATGTGTAAAACATTGAAGAAAATATCTCAAAGTTATTACGTTTATTAAAGTATAACAAAGCTAGCCATGATGTCAGTGAGTAATGTTACCAGCAAGACACATTTAAATAGACTCTAAAACTAATACTAATACAGTTATCAAAAGCTGAAATAATATACAAAACAGAAGTCTTAGTTTTAGTCATTTGGAATTAAATTATTATTAACTTACTATTGCCAGAAATTAAAAGTATATTAAAGGGGATGAATATACTAGGGATGGATGATATATCGTTCCACCAATAATATCAGGCCGATATCAGCAACCTTTTTTAATATCGGAGCATATCGGTATCGTTTTTTTCACTGATATAAAAAATCCGATGCCGTCTCTGCAAATGCGCTATGATGTCATCTTGAAGGGACAACAACAATCACCGATTAATGACTGGTCATGTGAGGGTGGGATTTTAGGACTTTATTACAACGTGTTTCTAATCGTGTAAGTAAAGAAAAACAACAATGGACTTAGCGGCAGCAGCAGCAGTCTCTCTCTCAAAGACTCAGAGTTAAATACGGTAAAGAACGGAGAAGGGCAAAATAAAGCAGACAAACTTTACGGAGTTCATCAATAAGTAAGTAAAATAAGTATTTCTCAGACATTTGCCAGTGAAACGCCTTTCAGTGTCGTCTCTCATGTCATCAACCAGAAGCGTCGTATACATTGTGACGATGCTGAAATGTTTTTCTCTCATTAAAGAGTGCTTTTTACTCTTATACTGCAGCTGTTTCTATCTATTTATATTGCATATTGTTGTGAGGGCTGAATATAATATTGGTTGTATTTTGTCCTTTGTAATGTTTTGTTATTCCTGCCTTTCCCCCATCTAATAAGAATGTAGTTATAAGTGGGAATCGCTCTCCTAATTCACAAAGCATAAAATTCAGCAAAGTGAAAGAAGCTGAAGTTCTACATTCCTCAATCGTACGTTCCTCTGTTTATTACTTCTTCATTACTTTATTTGGTCTTTTGGAAGTTACTTCCTGATGTTTGACAATGTGACAGACACCTGTGCTTCTCTCATGCTTGGTAAAAACAACAGTGTGTCCCGTCTGTTTAGTAATCTGCTGCCTGTTTGCGTTTACTAAGCCTTCTGTCAATTTCATCTCTGATCGTGCAGTCACACAAAAATGTCCGTGTCCTGTAATTACAATTATTATACCTTTCCAGTAGTGAGAGACAACCACATAGACATACTTGTGCAGACAGGTACGTACAGTTAAATTGGAGTATATGCAGTAAATGACAAACATTCATTCTTTCGGCCATCTTTATCTGCTTAGCCTTTACCAGGTCAGAGGGGCAGCAGTCTCCACGACTGCCACCCAAATCACACTGCTCTATACTGTTAGTTTTCATGTGGGTGGTGAGCCCACAGGAAGTTATGTGGATCTGGATGGTGCTATGATCAGAGCACCTCAGTGGGAACCTGGCAGCTGGTGGATTCAAGCCTAAAGCTTTGCGGACCAAAGTCCCCTTCAACCACCAACTAAAAAATATGAGACAAAATTAGTTAAAACCAGCAGGACCTCATATTTCAGGTAATTTCATCCAGGTAATGTTATAGCTGTGTTATTTGATTTGCAATTCTATAACCTATAGGGTACAATCATGTAGGAGAATGACAATATACTGTATATGTTGGTTAATATACACAACATAAATCAAGCATTGCTCTGCAGACGCATCAATGAAAACAAAATTAGTTCCTTTCAAATGTTTTAGCCCTTTGAGAAAAGGAAGTTACATTTTAAGCTTCAACTTTTTATGTGGCTCCACTTCCTACTTTGTTAAAATGTTTTCAACATTTCAAGTATCAAGATGATTCAAGCAAACATACTTGGAGACACTTACTTCAAATGAATCATTATAATCACCCCCCTTAACTGAGCTCCACCTTATTTGACATAACTCTTTACAATTCAATACTCCTTTTAACCACAGCCTTAAAATTATAAGCCCAGGCATTACTACTCACATATTGTTTATGAGCTAAACAAAACAATTCTAGTTATATAATTACTAGAATTATTTTGTTTAGCTCAAAGAAGTCCCCTCCCCAACTTGGCTACCAACCCCACACACACTGAAGAGCCACAAATTATGGCCCCACCCAAACAGAATGCAGTCTCATCTCCATATCAGGTTTCATTCCACAGACCTGGGGCTAAGAAACATTCACCTGCAGCAACTAATGAGGACTCTGAAATGTGCATGATCTCAGTTGACTGAGAATGACATGAAAAAAAATCTATCTATCTATCCATCCATAGATACTGTAGATCTATCTATCTATCTATCTATCTATCTATCTATCTATCTATCTATCTATCTATTTATCCACATAGACAGATAAAGAAGTGCCAAGCAAATGCTTAAGTTTTTCCACATCCCACAGACACCGAGACAGTGAATGACCAAAAAAACGAACCAAACGAACTGTTCGTGATTGTAGCTAAATCTCTCCACGTCACCGTGCACCATGCATCCAATCGAAGCTTAACCTAAAGAGGGCTTAATACGGGAACAGAAGAACAAAGTCACATCTAATCATAGGTTTTAAGTGAAGGTTTTAAGATGATTAGTGCCTCAAACAGGTTGTTGCAGTCTTGCAAAAAAATCTGAAAGAGGTCCAGAAGTTCTGACCGACTGTACGGGGCGCAGTGCATCGCATCACTATTAACTTTCATGCAAAACTGAAAACAAGCCAGGTTTTTTTTTTCTGTCTTCTTGCCTTCAGTCATTCATGCCCTGGAGATATTGCTGACAGAGATTTTCCCTGCAGCCTGTAACACAACACGCAGGAGGTGTAAGTTCACAGCAGTCATTCTGCGGCTCGTATTCTCGATGAAGAGATTCGATATTGGCGGCTATGGGGCTGCAACAATCTGCTCTTTCTTCACAAAGTGACTCTGATGCAATTAAAAACACAAAGCCTCGCTAAGGTTTCAATGGTCCAAAATGAGACAAATGTGGAAACGTCTCTGTGGGTGAGTGTCTGCATGTTGCTGCACACGCTCCAAAAACATGTGAGACTCAGATGTTAACTTGCTGCTCAGTCAAGCAGGAAACTGAAGATGATGAGGGCAGCGTCAAGTGGCACTCGTGGGAATGAGGCGGTGATCAGGGGAGTGTGTGAAGGTTCCGTCCATTAGTTACTCTCAACCCAAGCACTGACCATTCCTCTCCTACTGATTTTGCTTCCCGCCTTATGATTAATATCTCACTCTTTCATCCCGTGTCACTCTCCCATCCTCTCATCTCTGTTCCTGCCTTCATTTTCATCCTCTCCTCATCCACCCATCATTCCTCTTTGTCGCTCTTTTTCCACGGATGAGTGGAAATATTCCCGTGGGATAGTGGAGGAGGAGAGCTTTCCAGGGACTGTTGCCTCATCATAAATAAAGCCATGAACATGTCCAGACCACCTCAACCTGGGGTTTATAGGAGAGACTCTCAGACAGAAACTCTTTTTTTTTTCTTTTTCTACAGTCATGCCCCGCATCTACACTTTGCTCCAGCTTGTATCATCTTGTTCCCCCATTCTTACTCATCAGCTGTGCATTAATTTACAGTGGTCACTTGTATCCTTTATGTCAATTTGTTTAACGAGTTGATCTAATTTATTATTACGCTGTCAATTTCTCTTCCTTGGGAAAAAAATGACATATTCCCTGTTGCCTCATGGAAGAAACCATTTGGTCTCTTGATATTATTATCAGCTATTTTCACTTTTGTTTCAAAAAAAGCAAAAAGAAAAATTTTCCACATGTTCCTGCAAAACTTTATCATAATCTATTTCCCTTTCTCTCTCTCCCTCCTCCTTTCTTCATCTCACGCCCAGTTTCAGTCTACGTGTCTTGGCTTGTCGAAGAATTAGAGGAACCACACACTCCTTTTCTCCTCAATCCTCTGGAACAATGACAGTGTGCCCTGCTCACGGGCCGCAGCAGGGTGCGCCTGGAAAGATGACGCACCGGTGCTCAATCCCTCTGACCTTTGGGACTGGTCCGCAGCCACAAACTACTCACGATGGGCTCATTGATCGGTGTGAGATTGGGATAAAAAAATAAAGCCGGGGAAATTGTGACTTCAATTATTATAATTGGAGCTAAGATTACGTCTATTAAATGACAAGCAGTGCATTAACATGATTTACCTGCAGGCCACATCCCATGAAATATATATCAATATGTAAATGGTGAATAAAAACAAACAAAAAAAAAAACCATAGCTGCCCAGAAAAATCTAAGCATTAGCTAAAAGCAAACATTTAGCAATAGCTTGGCAAATAGCTGTTCAAAAAATTTTATTATTATAGAAACAGACTCATACTTGCCAAAAAGTCAAATGTTTACTGAAAACATCTAAAAGCTTAAATAAAAAGAAATTATCTCAAAAATGTTGTCCAAAAAATAAACGATAAAAGAGTTTACCAAACACACCAAATGCAAGTGGCTAAAAAGTAGCGTTGGAATAGAGTTGAGTCAAGTCAAGAAAAACCACATTCGACATGACAAGCCTAATAAAATTTCTCTTGATGTAAAAACTGCTTCTAGTGCAATTTTGTTAAGGTTATAGTTTAAACTGCTTTTAGGTATTTGGGAATTTTATTACAATAAGAATCACTGATAACATAACAGTATAATAACGTCATGGAAAAATTACATTTTCTGTTGATTTAAATTTAAAGCCGATTTTGCCACAATTTTGCCACTATCTGGTGATACAGCCCACTGCAGTGGTTCTCAACTGGTGGGAACTGACCCGAAAGTGGATCGCGGACCTGTTCTGAATAGGTCGCAAACACCTGGTCAAAAATCAGCTAAATAATGTGAATCTGCTTTTGAGCATGTGTTTTATTTTAGAAAATCTCTTATTTTGAAAAATGCACTGTGCTATATACAATGATTATGGCAAAACAAGTGATTTTCCAAAGATTTTTTTAAAATGAATTTGCTTGGTTTGAATTCTGTGAGAGTGGGTGGTGACTTAATGACCAATGTGGGTCCCAGAGTGAGACCAGTTGAGAACCTCTGCTGTAGTAGCAACAAGACATTATCACCTCACACTCTATCATGTAAAAATCAACCATGATTGATGTGAAAACCTTCCTATTTCCCCGCGATTTTTACCTCTGCGTACCACACTGCACATGTGTGAGCATATATACATAGGAGAGAAAACAGTTACCAACACATTGAAGTATGGCAGGGTTGACCAACCATACCGACCACATCTGCCAAGACGCATCCTTGTCCATACATGTTGTCATCACCTTTCTTCTCCTTGTCTGTGCACAGAACGGCACAACTGTCAGGCAAATAATCTCTCACTTCTTTACATTATTTTAGGTTAAACTACATACTACCTAAAGTAAAGCAGTTCTGGTTGCAGGGGTCAGACATGTTGTGTGTGGTCTAACAGTGGGAGTAGTACAATCACACCCAACCATTGGATCATATAGTGCGAGCTGTGAACGAACAACACCTGTGATTTTCTCGTACAGTGCGAGCACAGATGGCCAGGAAAAAAATCATGCAGTTTATGCCCGGTTTAAGCAAAAATAAATCAAAGAGAGAACTTTTTTATGTGAAAAACTATATGCAGAAAAGTTTGCACGAGTAAAAAAAAAAATACTAGTATAATGAGGAATTCAGCATCAATTGCAGTTAATTTGAAAGGAATACAGTAGCTAAGGAGAAGGTTGGAAACCTCTTAAAATAGATTACAAAATATCAAAACATCGACAATAATTTAAAGCAGCGGTTTGGCTTTAACACGTTGTAATAACAAATTGAAGATAAGATAATCTGTAATTAGAGATGTGTTGGTTTATATCTATGTTTTTTTAGAAAGAAAAATAATTCAAGAAATTTGAATAATTTAGCTTTGCCTTTTTATACATTTTGCTGAAAAAAGGCTTACATCATTCTACTCTTCATTAAATACTAGGCAGTCCTAATAAGAACTGGACCTTGGAGATCAGTTGAGTCATTTGCTTAATATTTGTTGATTGAAAGATTGAAAGTTATTGAAAGTAAGACTTGATGTTTCTGCAGAGAACTCATCTAAGATCTCCTCTGCAGAAAATACTGTAAGGGAGGGTTTTTTTAAAATGCAGGGTTAGATGATTGCCCCGGGAGACAATGCTTACCCCAAATAGTGTGAACACCACAAGGATGTGAACAACAGCAGTAAATAGTTGTCTCCATTCTACACAGAAGATTTCAATCATATAAATAATGTTTAAATGTTCAAACGTCTTAGAACGGTCTAAAAACCAACCCCAACCATACAGCTCTGAGTTTTTTTTTAATTTCATATATAAGTGACGATTGTGCAAACACCTCATTTAACTTAAACTGAAGTCCTCGACTGGGTGGATCTGGGAACGCAAATTGCAGGGTGGTTAAAATAATGTTCCTTTGTAAATTTGATTGATTTATATTCTTAGTTCCGGGAAACATAATAACTTGATCCAATCCACCTCACACACATGCACCTGCTGCTGTATGATTGTTATATCGGCAGTGCCAAAGCGTGAGGAAGAGGGAGAAAGAAGGAAGCGAGGAAAGACAGAGAATTGCCTTAAGGACTAAATGTTTGCTTGTCACCCGTTTGAAAGAAAACGCAAATCCAGTCAGAAATGTGAATTGTGGGGTTTAGAAGATGTAGGAGAAGGAGGAGAAGGTGTGGAGGAGACAGAAACATGGGGGGGGAAGTGTATGAACGGAGTTGAGGAGGGCGGGCGGGAGGGAGTTGTCGTCTCCTGCAACAAGTCTAACCTGAATCCAAAGCTAACAAGATGCCGTGATTGCAGGGTGCTGAAAATATGAAGGAACAACCAAAGACAACAGGGAAAAAAAAGTAAATTAAACACTGGCTTTTGTTCATACTGGGCTCCTCTCCTTCTTTTTACCTGCTCAGGTTTCAGACAGGTGAGACTTCTGCCTGTCGTACTATCACTGGCACAGAAACAAACACAGCAGAGAGAGGGGATGAACCCTCACTCCCGTACGGGCAGGTTTTCTTCGGTTCCGGAAGGAGATGTATTCGATTTGATAAAGTTGCATGAAGTCACCCATGTCTTGGGTCATGCAAGCACTCATGAATCATGAAGGCAGCATGTGCAAGTCATCATTAAGACACACACACACGCACACACACGCATACACCTCTTAAACACACCCACTTACAATGTCACTCCATCAACGTTACCCAAATCCACAATACGCAATATACGTATAAAATGTATGCACTACCACAGAAAACAAAATAAATAATAACCTAAAATAAAAGTGTTATTATGATAAAATATATGGTATATAAAATATTAAGACATACAAGACAAAATATAATATCATAATATTAAACTTAAAGTATAAGAAGCCTCATTAGGTACCTTCTTTGTCCTGAGTGTAAAGACCAACTTTTCTAAAATCAAATATTTCTGATCATATTACACACTAAACAACGATTTTACAATAAAATATCTCTCCAGAGAAATTCAAAACTGCAGGAGGAAATAAAGTTGCGGTTTTCTTATCTTGTGCAACCACCCGTACAGACACACCGTCAGTGTAATTCACTAGGACAATTACAGACGCTACGTCGGGGTCAACAGTTAAAACGAGGCATCGTCTTACAACACACCTTCAACTGCGGGTGAGAGCCAGCCAACAGATGATAAACTCTCAGCACTCTTTCCTCATGTGGGCTCTCACAACAGGGGCGCTAAGGTCAAGATTAGGTTTGGAGATCAGTTACATTTCAATTTGGAGAAAAAAGTATCAAATACTGGACTGTACGACTAATTTTTTAACATAATAAAATGTAAAAAAATATTTATATATATAAGTACTGTATATGGAAAGGGAATAAACACCCTTTTGGGACAATTTCTATGTCTGTCTTGTTGCAGCCGTGTGGTTAGTAGATTTGGGATGGGGTGATTTGCGGCTTTAAAATAAATAAATACGTTTAACATTGCTTATTATATATATTGGTAAAAGAAAAAAGGTTGTGATTCTGGCTAGGTAATTTTACCTCATTACTCAAGTGCAATTGCTATTGGTCAGATATACAAAGAAATAAAATTAGAAATCACTGCAGGAGCTTGGGAATAATCGGATTAGACTGCCACAAATTGCTGAGATGATCGCTACAGATCCAACAAACGGATGTTGTTGATTTATTTAATTAACTGAGTTTGTCTTGCTCTTCTCTTTCTCTTAAAAGATAAAGTAAACCAGATACCACTCAGTACTTATAGGTACTTTGGTGGAGTCAAAACACAACAGCAACTGTGAGTGCATATTTGTGTTTTTTGAAAACTTTTTATTTTCCTTCCCATGTACTAGGTAGACTCACAGGTAAGAAACTTGTTTGAATTAATTACAAAGTCTTATTTGTAACATTTTTGACCTTTTACCTTCTGCCCCTGCAAAAAAAAACCAAATCTATAATTACAGAGATTAGTGAAGTGTAATTCCGTATGCATGCTTAATAAGTAGGTGAAACACACTCAACACCAGAGCTCTGGACCCTGGTTTGTTATTTTGATTGTTAGGTAAAACCAGAGGTGACACAATTTGAATCTGTAAAGATCTGTTTGTGCATTGAGGACGGTGATAATTACTGTCACTTCTGAAGCTATCTGTAGCCACTAATAGTTCTCATAGGGATTAGCAGAAACTGGTATTGAGCATGAATTTTACAAATATCTTAATGGTATAGACCAGTGTTCCCCAACCTTTTTTGCGCCACAGACTGGTACTGTTTTCACGTCACCGGTTGTTAAGTTTTGGCAGATAAGTAGCTTTTAATAAAATGTAATTTCTGGTGTTCTGTAATATTTTCCTACTTATAAAATCTTTCTATCTTCGGAATAAACTGTACATGGCCATAACAAGGATTTCTCAAGGGCCTATAACTTTCTGCCACTAGACCTGTATAAACTAGACTGGTTAGAATCTTGTATCAATGACTCTGCGTCATTTTGAGTTTATTGTTGTCTTCACTGAGAAAATATTTCCTAATCAAATGCATTATTGATGGTGTAATCCTAGCCATTCTTTTGTTAAGTTCTTGTTGATGTGGGTATGGATCAAGTGTAAGTAATAGCCAGATGAGGCCAAAAGGAAACATTATTTCTCTGTGGCCCAGCACCAATTCACCCACATACCCCTACAGGTCCCCGTCCCAGTGGTTGTGCCCCAACGGTGTAGACTGTAAATCCCATTCCTCTGCTTAAGTCCATTTAGAATTTCCTTTATCTTGAGCTCAGACTCTTAAAATCATAACCTATCGCATAGATCTTATCACGATGCCTGTTCTACTAACCTATACTTAGAGTTTTTTCTTTTCACAACTCAATGCTCTGACTGCTCATAGAAATTATTTTTTTGTGTAAGTGATCTAACAGTTCTAAACCTAACCAAAAAGAAAATTGATGTAACCTATTCAATAGCTCCAAATGTTTTAACAGATGAAGACCATCTGAAGAATTATTAGCCGCCACTATTACATGTTATAAAATCTTAGCTGTTAACTCAACTGGCTGACGGTCAAATATTGTGCAATAAATGAAACCTTGGAGAGATACCTAAAAGCCACAACATGCTTTATCTTATTTTAATTCTAATATATTTCACACCCACGTGAGCATCATGAGCCGATTCATTGGAATCAAAAATGTCATTCAGCATGCATATTAGACTTGTCAGTGTCGCATTTAGGACTCATTGTAAGAAAGGGAACCTTATGAGCCTGAACTTGCACAGGATTGACAGAGGGGAAATCCTGCTCTTCCACTTGTACTTAATAGTTTCTGATAAATTCCTTATGAACATGTCAAACCACCTGACAGAGAAACGTCTTCCTGTTAGGTGGTGCACTACAGTAGTGAATGTATCCCCTCACAGCCTATCTAACGTACACGCATTCTTAAGGCATTACCAGTGGATGCTGGTTTGTTTGGTTTCTATCAAGACTGGCAGTTATTAAATCCACACTTTCATGCCTTTCACTAACGTTCATTCATAGCACATGGAGATCGCCCACGCTCATCGGAGACTGGCAGTGTCAGAAACTATTCCTATCTGTTCTAAGGTAATTGTAAGAGGCTATCGCTTACAGCACAGTGGCACTGTGTTTACTGGTTTAGCAAACAGTGTTGTAAAGCAAATTACAGGATGCATTCTATAATTTTGGCTCCATGACTGTGAATAAGAAGAGACAAATGCTTGCGGAAGAACGCAGGGTTTCCAGCTTGGTTTCTTAGGTGTAAAGTTTCCCAAAGATGTCAAGGGAAAATTCTCTGTAACCTGAAACATAACAACACAAAAAAATTTGAAACAAAAAAGGCTTTGACCTAATTTTCTGTATGACCCTTGCTGTTCACTAGTCTCCCTTTAGGGCAACTTTCAGTCAATATATTTTTCAATGAGATCTAATATACAATCTAATCAAAGGTCCAATATTGATATTACAGGGTACATGGGTCAATTGTCATTGAAATGGTAAAATGTAATTTTAGTCAATACTTTCAAAAATTGTTTTCATGAATTAATGAAGAATGCCTAGCAGCAATGCCTAGCAGTTAAGGAACCTGACTTAGGACTGGATGGGTTTCAGGTTCATATACACTTTCTGCCAGATTAGCACTGATTTCCCTTAAGCATGGCACTGTCCCCACACACTGGCAAGTGCTCAAAGCTGTCCACTGTTCACCTTGGTGATGGGTTTTAAGCAAAGGTTATTTTTTGTTATGTTATAACAATGTCACAATGACAAGACATTTGCTTTCCTTCCTTCTTCCCACTCCAACCTAATGTGTATAGAGTTAATTAACCAGTTTCCACATTAAAATGTCATTAAAATATGGTTGAGAAGTTGCTCAAAAAACAGTCTAAATGGACATCTACACTAATTTGTGCCAGGTCTTGAATAAAATTGTTTTCAGTGGATAACAAGTCTTTTGTGATTTGCTGTGTAGCACACAATGTTAATTTCTTGCCGAGTGTGACACCAGACACTTGATGGGGTCAGAGAATTACTGATTAGATAAGTATCATCTTCAACACATTTTAAAGGCGACTTGCAAGACATCTTAATTAGAACAAAAAATGTTATCTAAGAAATTGCTGGCATAATGCCCACTTCACCGGTACAAACACCTCAACACCTTAAAGAAATGTTTTAGAACAGTGTTCCACAACCTTATTTGCATCACAGAGACCTTAAATGTCTTGTACTATTTTCACGGACCGTTCCTTAACTTGTGCCAGACAAATATCCCTTTTTAAAAGTACATTTCCTGTGTTCTGAAATATTTTCCTACCTATAAAATCTTCCTACCCGAATAAACTGTGCATGAACACAACACGGATTTCCTAAGTGCACACAGCCTATAATTTTCTCCTACAAGAACGGTACACCAGGTTAAAATCTTGTATCAATGACTCTGCATCATCTTGGGTTTATACTGTAGTTGTTGTCTTCACTGAGACAATATTTCCTAATCAAATATAGTTGCATTATTGATGGTGGAATCTTAGCCATCCTATTATACGTGCTTTTGTTGATATGGGTATTGGTCAAGTGTAAGTAATAGCCAGATGGATCCAAAAAGAAACCTTTCTTTATGCCCCAGCACAAATTCACCCATGGACCTTAGCCGTCAATAGTTTAATGGAGCTCTATATAAAACCAGACAAAAAGTATTAAAAATACATTAAAAGCTATAAATGTCCATAAATTATCAAACAAGTAGATGCGTCGAGTCTAAGGAGAAATTGTTCTACCAGGCTTCTGTAGCCCAGTAATACATTCCCATTGAAGACATTTTTTTTTGGCTTTATTTTTTGTTTTTTCCAAATATTTTAAAAGTTCTTAAAGATAGAATGTAGTAGGTTTCATTCAAGAGGCAGTCATAACTAATTTCCAGTTGCTCTCAAAGTAGCTATTTTTAATAAAAGACCTGGGTGACTGAGAATCTATATAAATCTAATGTTTTTGTCATTTTACAGATATAGAATGTGACCCAGACCTGAGCTACTGCCCTAGTTATTACTGAAAAACCAATACAATAGATCAGTGCTTCCCAATCTTTTTCTGTTGTGCCCCCCATAGCAAGAAGAAAACAATTCACGCCCCACCACTCCACCACCCACTCTCCGCCGCAACTATAAATAATAGCATTTGTCTATAAAATAGTTCTAGCTACACCTCTGCATAACATCGTATCCTTGTTAACATAAAGAAAACAAAAAGAAAGAGATATAGTTCAACTTACAAGGATGTGCAATTACACTTTATTGTTATACGGCGGAAAAAAAGAATGTTCCCCAGGGTCACACGCGCCCCCCCTCAGTATCCCCCAGGGGGGACCGCCCCACACTTGAAAACCCCTGCAATAGATAATTAAATTTCCAAGGCAAAATTGTAAATTTCAGGAGGCACAGATAATTTTAGGAATTCATGTTAAAAGGGTTAAAAATCACCAAAACATTATACATTAACTGATTTCAGAGACAAATGTGGTCAATTTATCACAGTTTAGTTTGATCAGCTAAAAATAACTATCTAATAACAGGCATTGTGTATTAGAATGCAGTTCAATGGAATTGTCACCCTTTATTTGAAAGCCCAACCCTGTCAACTGACATTTCGGTGCCACCCATAGAAAAATGAAACAGTTGGTGAATTGACATAACCTCTTTGTTTCATCTGTACTCAGAATAATTTATCACATGCCTGTATAATTCTCTGAACACCTATCCAGTAGTATATAAGCGAAAATATGTTTTCGGTTTTTTTTCTTTTCAAAATAATTTAGTGCTCTGTGACCACTTACCACCACAATCATATGCTTTATCCTAAGTTTTGCTCTAACTCTAGCTCTACACTTAATCGTAAATCAGGTTTTTTTTATTTTATGGAGCAAAAAAGTATCCCAACACTAACTGTCTTTTCTACAGATGGTCCCCATAAGAATGTGTAAGTAACTAAGACTGGAAAAAAAGTCTAGAAACACACACGTAGTCAAGCATATGATGTAATAGCCTAAGGATAGAACACCTGCTCAGAGTCCATACCTTTACTCATCAAAGTCTGTAATTACTGTCTGTGACAGTTGTAAAAACTCAACACACACAAAAAAATAAAGGAAAACTTACATGAACTGACACATATGTTTGGATGCCATGTTTTAAATACAACACTACTTTAGAAAAGTCAAACAACCAAACAGGTCTTGAAGTTAAGAGTCTTATTTCCAATTAAAATAAAGTGTGACTACATTTACAATACTATGCCTAGAGCAGGTAAAAAGCAGAAAAATAAAACTTGTCATTGAATATTTAAACACTCTGATAAAGTATTATGAAGCTGATAAATAGTCACCAGGTCTGGCCTGTGCTTCAGCAAATCATTTTACTCAATATAAGCTTCCTGGCCTAGATTAACTGCAAAGCCCCATTTTCGTTCAAAGAATTTTAACTCGTGTTGGCTTACATTAAGATGTGAAACTAACAAATCAAATGTTTTTTCATAGAATCAATTATTATTTGATTTATTTTGCAACTAGATACTTGTCACCTATCAGTTATGTGAAGCATATATCTCTGGAGATGAAGATGGACGGCTGTACACTCAATACTATGCAAATATCGCGGAATTTGTGGCATGGTAATCAATGTTTACACCAGCCTGGGGCTGACCTGCTCTCTGTTTGAAGAGTTAAATAACCACGAGAAGACAATATTTCAGTGATATTTTAACCCTGTAGGAAAATAGCCCTCTGTGAGTTGTTTTGAAGTTATATTTCCAAACCCACAGACGGTCAAATTGTTAAGTCTGACTAACAAATACAAAGATTGTTAATTTTTAGAACACTGTTATGTCATTTCCAATGGTTCTTTGAGATCAAAGGCAAGTGTTTTAGTCAGTGTCTTATGACATTAATAAGATGATTCATGTCGAGTCCTTGGCTTGATGCAGTCTCAGACAATTAAAATACTTATGAGAGCACCAGGATTTAAAGTCCTCCTCCAAAGTTTTGAAAAAAAAAAAAGCATCCAGCTCCAAAATTCACCTATTAGGAAAACACAGGCAAGGCTGGCAAAGGACAATTATAGTACTAATAATATGTATTATGCTGCCTCCCGGTAGGTATAAGCAGGTGTAAATGAATATGTGGACAATAAAATCATAATTTGTACAATTTTGACAGGAGTGATGTGATCAGAGGGTCAACACAGAAGGAAGGAAGGTTTGGAGAAAAAGCTAGACAAGCCAGATTAAGATGATTTTGACAAAGGAGGGAGAGTGGATACACTGGTAAAAGAATGATCCTAGAGATGGAGCTACCAGAGAGGAAACGAAGAGAAGATTGATGGATGCAGTGAAAGGGGACTTGGAGGTAGTTGGAGTTAGAGTTGAGGATACAGAAGACAGGGTGTGATGGAAATTGTTGACTCATTGTGGCAACCCCTGAAAAAGGGACAAGCCGAACGGCGAAGACGACGAAGGAAAACAAAAAAGCCTAAAGGAGCGTCATCCAGCACTGGGCCCATTGTCTTCATAGCAGGATAAAGTAGAAGATACACATACACATAATAATGATGATAATGGTATACTATAATAACGTAATATTGTCATAATGAAATATGATAACAATAACAATTGAGATTGTGACTACTCAACAGCATTGACTACCACTTATGCTACTAACACTACTAGAATAAACCCTTCCTACTTTCATGTGTATGTACTGTATACTACTAACCTTACCTACTAACATCCATTGTCCACTGTTATGGTTGTACTTACCTCAATCCCACCCATATTGTTCCTATTGTATTGGTCTTTTTTGTACTTGTATCTTATCCAACTCTTGTTTGTTGCTGTTCTGCTGCTGGAGCAGTAATTTCCCAAAAGATACTCCTGAGGGATTAATAATGTTCTATCTATCTATGAAGAAGGTTTAGTGTGACAACACTTTTGTGTTTCTTTTTGCTGGTCAGTCTCTTATATTAAAGACCATAGTACTTTGCCTGTTATAATGACACAGTTATCAAGCTAAGGTCTGTCTGAGAACAGACCAAAACAAGATAGCGTTTTTACTACTTGCTGCTATAGTCCTACTACAGCTACTACAAGCTACTATATTGCCTTTAAGAAAAATACAAAACTTTATCTCACCAATATAATTTCCTCATGTGATCTATGTCTGTTACAACTTTCGAAACGTATGAAAACCTTAGTCTTTTACAAAAACCAAAGCTCACACCCTGTGTTTTACACTGTTCCCATAATAGAAACAACGACTGACGTATGTAGCGGGAACCTCCTCCTTTGCTTGGCCTGCTGCATGACACAAGAGGACAAAAACGTGTGAGATTAATAAGTGTGAGTGGTGACAAAGCCAATATGCCACTTGCACGGCCACGTTGTCTAGCCGTAATGGATGCAAATTGAATCACAAATAAGAAATCATTTGATGGTGTCTGGCTAATGTTGGCGCAGAAGTGGTTTAAATCGAATTAGATAATTTCCTGCCATTTGACTCACAGTTGTAGCAGATCAATAACAGGCACAAGTGCTTATCGATCAATCACAGCTAAGTAGTGCAACCTGGTGTCAAGCTGTGGTACTGCAAACTGCAGGCACATACTTCTATAGAACAGACCGTGGGGATGATTGCGGAAGAAATGTATGACTACATTGCTATAAAATAACTTCAATATATCGTAGGAAGATAAAAGACTTTTTATCAAAAATATAATAAAAATATGTTTTATTTAACATGAACTTTACGAAATAGTCTAACTCTTTGATTAAAAAAAGTTATTTGGAGAAATTACCATGAATGTTAAAAACAATGATATCCACGACCTCAGCTTCTCTTGTGACGTTATTTACTTTATGATATTATTGGAAGGATAAAAATATGTAATACCATGTTTTTTGTTGATTGAATTAATACCAAACATCAAACGGTTGGTGAAGATTTTCTATAATTTCGGCATACATTTGGGTAACAATAATGCAGTTGTGTCGAGAAAACAAACAAAATACGGTTAGAATTATTTAGCATTACAAGACAACTACTATTTGAGCGCAAATATAAAAGCAATTACTGTAAAAATGCTTTATATGTAATTATTTTATAAGAAACTTCATTTAAAATTTTAAAAAACGAATCTAACGAGTCAAACTCTGTGGGAAATAAAGTAAAAAGACTGTATCATACTAATTTGTATTCATTGTTTAATTATTTCATTCATAAATAAGACTACTTACCCGTTTTCCTAAAAACGACCGTTAGCGTACGTCATTATCTGACGTTAGATCAACCTGCGTCTTACGTCACGACGCATACCAAACAATTTAGTTTGACCAGGAAGTGGTGAGGTTTTTGGCGGACGAATCGATTATTCTTTATACTTTTTAGCTCCATTTGATACATAAAAGTGAGTGGTACTTCCACAATGCGACATCAAATGTGTGAATGATTAAATGCTTGAGTGTTGTCGAGTATTTTCTTGTCTTTCGGTCCCCTGATGGCGAGTAAGATGGACTTCCTCGACGACAACCGAGGCTCGTACACGGTGAGACACACTTCACAGACCAACTGTGTTGTTGCTTCATTATTCTAATATCTGGATTTAGATTTTTTAAGACTAAAGAAAATATGTCCTGGCATAAACCAAGACGATGCTGCACAAATGTATTATTCATGACTCGCACAAATGTCCTCCACGGCGGATAGTGTTTAGGTATAAGACAGTAGGCTTTACGTTAGGATTGAGGGTGAACTCAATATACTGTAACGGTATACAGTAGTGAGAGTAAAAGTAAACGGTAGTTTCTTAAATGCTGAGCTGTGACTCAAGTGTGTTATTGATTACTATTGTGCTTATTCGCTTTACAGTACCAAGCTATTAAAAACGTACAAAAGAGTTATCATCCAGTTAATTTTCTGTCTTATTCAAATGTCAATATTAATCTATAGCAAAAAAATTAACAATTTATAGTGGAATGATATTGAGGTGGTTGTTGGTTTATAGTAATGTATTGTTGACTACTGGTTGTGGTTAAAACAAATATATATACACATATATACTGTATATATATGTATATGTATATATGTACATATATGTGTATATATATATATATATATATACATACATATATATATACATATATGCGTAAAAGTTAAGTTGCAAAATGACACAATCACATTGTTACAACAATTGTTTTGAACAAAACATAGTATTGTATTGTATTTCATTTATTATATATTTTTATCTTGTCAGGTATTTCATCATCATGTTGGCTGTTTAATTATATTTTTTATTGACATGTTTCTCTTCTCCAGGATAATCTTATTGGAACATTACTCGCCATTTTTGGAAATGTACTTGTCAGCATCTCCCTTTGTATACAGGTACAATTTAAAATGAATTAATCTTTTTTAGGCATAACTAACCTAAAAACATGCACATTCTTATTTTGGAGATGTAATCAAACAAAAAGACCAATCATTTTAATATTCTTTATTTTACAATGGACTGTATGAGCTTGTCTTTGTGTAAAATTTGGTTGATCAGGTGGGTTTGAGCTGTGTCTTTCATATTGTTATTAGTCTTGGACAGATTTAACCTTTTACAATTCTCTCTATTTTACATCTAATATTTACCCTCTCGTCAATATTTGAATGGTCCATTTGGTGAGTACAGGGGAGTGTGTGTTTACATATTAAAATGTATTGCTATGTTTCAACTTTTGATTGCAGAAGTACAGCCATGTGTCCTTAGCTGGTGCCAAGGACTTGCGTGCCTTCTATCTCACCAAAACATGGTGGTGTGGCCTTATCCTCACCTGTGTTGGGGAGGCAGCAAACTTTGTCTCCTATGCTTTTGCCCCTCTTGTTCTTATAGCACCCCTGAATGCTGTGTCTGTACTGAGTGAGTATTTTTTTAATCCAATGTCTCATCAGTATTTTGTTTAAAATCTGTATGATAAATGTTTGTTGTTGTTCTCAGCTAGCTCAATTTTAGGTCTAATTTTTCTACGAGAGAAATGTAAACCAAGCGAATTTGCAAGTAAGTTCAACATGTACCAATACAAATGTTCTGAATTTCATCTCCAAATGATATGTAAATGGTGGCATTTTTTGTAAAATATTCATGTGGTATAGACATGTGATGTGAACATATATGCAAACAATAGTCAGTAGAGCGCAATGAATAATTTTCCACTCACTATATTCAAACTTTTAAGCATATTATATTCAATAATACTAAATATTCAATAATACTAAAGCTTTTTTTTCTTCTGTCCTGTTTTCAGAGCGATATGGGCTGTCCTTCCTGGGCTGTATCTTTGTTGCAGGAGGAACTTATCTCTTTGTAGCATTTGGGCCAAATGCTCATGAAAAGCTTGGAGCTGATGTTGTTGTGAAGCACCTCGTGGGATGGCCTGTTCTACTGTATTTTGTAAAAATCTGTTGCATATATTGTCCACACGTACATTTTGCATTGATTTCTAGCCCAGACTTGAACTGAATAAAGGAACATGTGACATTGCTAGCATATGTATTATAGGAAAATAGAAAGTCTTTCCTCAATTATTCTGTCTTTATTGACAGCTACTGGAGGTCATCATGTTCTGCGTGCTATTATATTTCTACAAACGAAGAGGCGCAAATTATGTCGTCATTATTTTGCTCCTCGTCGCACTACTTGGTGAGTCTGTACTTCTTCAAACTTTTTTGAACTATTGTCATATTCCATAGTACAACATTGAAACATCAAACGTATGTAATAAATATAATGATATTCTAGTTTAACTTCATACCTAACTAACCCACATGTGAAAAGTGAACCTGTTTAGTTGAACACAACACTGATGCACTCACAGGAATTGAAGCCTTTTTTCAAAAGCTCATTTTATTATTATTTTATCACACTGGCTAAATGTAGTTAATAATTGGTGTGCCACTGTTTCATATGTAGGTAAAGAATTTGCAGTATACACTTTTTCATGACAATTATTTGTAATTGGATCATACTATTAGGTAAACCTAATTATTTTATCTGTAATGGCACACTGTGCTCACACATCTTAGATCAACAGGTGCATTTACTTTTAACTGTCTTTGTTGTTGCTGCTGTTATTGTTGAGTAAATCTGTTCTTGTATTCTGCCCCAAAGGCTCTGTGACTGTGATCTCAGTGAAAGCAGTGTCAGCCATGTTGGTGCTCACAGCTGAGGGCAGTATGCAGCTTGATTACCCCATCTTTAGTGTCATGGTTGTTTGTATGTTTGCTTCAGTAGTCTTTCAAGCCAGGTAAAATTTAAATACAGACAGAGACATACCAAAAAAGACAGATAAATGAGACAGCAATAAATATTTCTTTTTCTCAAAGATTGAACATTTTGTGTTTGTGTATTTGTCTTAGATTTCTCACGCAGGCCTGTAAGATGTACGAATCTTCTCTTATAGCCTTTGTCAACTACATTTTCTCAACCACTTTTGCAGTGACTGCAGGTGAGTCATATTCTATCATCATATTTTTTTTTTATTAATTTTCTATAATTCTTAAATTCTATCAGGTCAAGTGAGAGTTATATGCTATACTAAACACTAAAATATATTTTTCAAGATTTTTTAATTTTCTCCTGATTTTTTTTTTTTTTTTTTTTTAGGAGCTGTTTTTTACTTGGAGTTTAAAAAA
>JAFBJS010004070.1:173613-209958 GCA_016785265.1 Paraplagusia blochii | reverse complement strand
TAAAAACGATGATGTTCTTCACATCTGCTTGTTTTTGCTGGGGTGAGTCATCTTTCAAATATTTGGACATGTCACTCTCTGGGCGTAAAATATATCGTGTGGCAGCTGAATTGGTTTTCTTGATCCTTCGTTGCTGTGATCCTGTCATGCTATATCATGAAATAATTAAAGAGAACAGATTCATCGCTATTTTTAGCCATGACCTGTTCTTCTTCCATTGTTTTAAATCTGAATACGAGTCTGTAAGATGATTATGTGGGAAGATGTTTGAAGGGCTTGTTCAGTCTTTCACACAACTGTGTAAACAGTCCTAATGTGTTAATTTTGTGTTTCTACAGAACTGCATTGTGTTTCCTTGGAGTTTTTCTTATCACCAGAATCAGGAGGAGGCCAAAGGCCTTTGAGCCATACGTCACTATGGACATGGCTAAAGGTTTGTATGAACTTGAGTTTTCAAAATTTAAAGAAATGTTATATTCTCTGATGCAGTACATGTAATGCTATCTACAACAATGACATTTTTTACAATAATTTGTATTATTTTGAATTTGAAGCGGACAAGCGCAAAACATGTAGTCCTTGACACAATTACTCTGTGAGCTCCCGTCTTCACAAGAATGACTTGTGACATTGTCTATTTGTCTTAATAAAAGTAACCCACGGCAACATGAACACAGACGACTTTACATTAGGTGGTTGCGCATTTGTCTCACACCCCAAGGGTTGTGGGTTTGATTCCGGGTGCTCAACGTTACATGCCATGGCATTCAAACAAAATTTAATGTTACCACAGGATGCCTTGCAAAAAAATTTCTTGGTCAGCTACCTACCTAGACTGAATGCCAATGCGTCCAATGGACTGCTGTTTTCTATAAAGTACATGTGTTTCTTAAAAAGTGTTTTACAATAGATCATTGTTAATGATGTGTAAGTAAAACTTTTTTAATCACTTGGCCTTTTCACCACTAGGTGTCCCCACCATTCATGACAAAGGTCCCATCGTTCAACCAGACGTCAATGGTTCTTTTAACTATGGGGCTCTGGTCAACAACGATGGAGCGACGTCCATAGCTGTTCCAGTAAGCTTGGAACAATCTCCGGATTTTGAGAACTCTGTTGACGCGTCCTATGACCATTCTGACCTTAAGAAAGATTAGAGGACCAAAAATGTATTCTCTTTTTCCACTAACTTAAAGTATGGACATCCTTCAAGAATGTTGAAAGATTTCGCTGTGGATCTTTGTCACTATTCACTGGTTCTATACACTCCTGACTGGTGTACTCCTTGATGTGTTGGGAAGAAATCAGGAATTCTATGGGTTTATTGTTTGCTTTTTAGAAGGAAACATCCCTTATAATCAACTGCCTCAACTACTACTAGGTGTTTTTATATTTAAAAAAAGTTTTCTCATCTGCTGAATGGGATCCTGCAATGATCTGTTCTTTCATGAAGGGTTGTGATGAAACTCCCTGATGTTCAGAGTCTAGTGACATCACGGAAGAGATGGAAAATGAAGGCCTTGCCAATGAATATTTACCTGTAGATTTTTGCTTTACCTCTCCTGTCTGTGCTGTATGAAGGATTTTCAGTCCAGTGTGTTGTTCTATTGTTTCAGCTGAATATGACCAAATTGCAGATGCGCTTTTTGAAGTTATTGTGGTATTTATTCAGTTTAAATGTTGATTTGACTGTGCCTTAATGTGTAGCTTTACACTGGTTAAATGAAATATCAGGGGAAACACAAACCATACTCACGTGTGGTATTTGATTTCTGGTTCTTCAGAATTTAAGTTGCCTGGTGAACTGTTACCAGGTAAGAATAATATACTCTGTATCATACTTGCTTCCTGATCTTTTGGTATACTGTATGTATTATATACTGGAGACTGGATTTGCAGGTTTTTTTCCTTATTTAAGATATTGTTGATCATTGGTTTGATTAAATTTTGAACAGGTTAAGCTTTAATGGAAATAAAATGCACTCCTCACGTTGACGTACATTTGCACAGTGTGGAACAAAAAAGGAGCAAAGCATGGCTTTCATTTCTTTACCATAAACTGTTTTATTCAAAATGATTTGACATCTTTGAACCATGAGGGAATCAATCTTATCAGTGTGTAATCAGACTATAGACTGTCTAGCCTTTATCACTGCCTTATGATAAAACCACAGCATTACCTTTTTCTAATCTCACACTGTGTATTTGTAGGCTGTATTTCATTATACACAGGAAATAAATTCAATTTCTAACAGATGTATATTATGTTTTATTTTGAATGAGCAGTTGACATGGTATTTCCATAGTTGTATACTATACCAACTGGTCAGACTAAATGTGTAACTTGGCCTACATCCAGCAACTAATTATCTGTCTCCACCCAAATCTCACTGGACCATACATAGAGCCTTCCTAGGATTTGCACTTTTCACACTTTGGCTTCTTGGCCAACATCAGTCTGAAGGCCAGTGTAAAGATGGAAGATTGAAGGATTCAATGATGGAAGATTGAAGGAAAGATGATCAGTTTAATAAACTTATTGGACTTTCATTTTTTTTTTTTTTTGCTTCCTAATTTATTTTCTATCCTATTGAAGTCAAACTGCTTGTATCTCACAATGAGCCCATGGTGTCCATACTTGTCTCTCCATAAGAGATTCTCAGCATCTTAAACACTGCTGCCTCCAGCTCTGCCTCCTGTCTATTGCTAGTAGTAACGCTGCCAATGGTAGTTCAGTTAAACTGTTAAACCTTTCATTTACAACCTTATATAACAGCTATATTAAATAACAGCACTGTCATAACTGTAAATAGAACCACCAGTATGTATTCCTTAATTTACTTTGCTAAACAAATAACATACTACTATTACTAATATACTAAATGTAATGGGACTATGAAGCAATAATATTGACAAACACGAACAGGTATGTGTCTTTTGTTTCCTTTTGTCGTTAAAAAACGTCCCCACATCGGCGGTTCTTGTTCTGCAGTTGTTCAACAGGTAAATTAACGGATTAGTTATAAATAAATATAGCAAATATTGCGTAGCCTTAAATGGCGGCATAAATACAAATAGCTCGTTACACAACATCTCACCATCAATTGTAATTAAATATGTATTTATTTGTAAAATAAAAAATTAATCGATTACATATATACTCATCTTTTCCTCTTTAATCGTCTAATCTTGTTCTGGATTGACCCTCTCCTATCCTGTATCCCCATTGGTCGCTTCCCGGCTCCCTCTGTGTCTGATTGGTATCACCTGAAAAAGAGGGCTGGAAATTAACCTGCGTCATTAGTTAGTCGTCTAAGATAAACAAAAAGAAGCGGCCGAAAACACATCAAGCCCGAATTAAATAGATGAATAAAATTATTTTTTCAGTCTTCCGTCCGCGTGTAATGGCGCCTTCCCACCGCCTTCACTGACAGCAGTGAGGTGAGTCACATTTTCTGTCTGTGTCTACATAAGCAGACTAGAATATTTAGTATTTAATGGTGTAAAACGCATATTAAAACTAGGGCTTTGTCAGTACTCAGGGCTTTGTCGCCCTGAGTACTGACATTACTCCGTGTTATTATTTTATTATTTTAAGCTATGTCATAAAGCATTTCAATTTAAACGTTTGTTAGTACGAATACATCGTTGTTTGGCCTTGAACGCACCACGCAGGTGTTTTATACAGTAGATAATTGACGCTGGACACGCGTGACGTCTCTCGTTCGTCCGTTTCAGCAGGATAAATCTATTTAACCGCTTCTATCCGCTTTCCATATGTACAATATATTGCATTTCTAAACGCTTGATTTTTTTTATGCCCAGTAGATGGCAATGTTTCTCTGGAACAAAGAAAGACACTTGAGTTTAGGACGCGAGCTTTCTGACGACAACCTTTTTCATACTGATACATCTAGTTAGATCAGAGCTTTTATTTCATATTTTTTTTTCTGCTGTCAGAATCCAGTTCATAAAATTCTGTTTTTACCTTTTTAGAAGATACAATTAAAAGACAGATGTTGTTTTCGTCTTTAACATTTTTAAAACATAGTTTTATGACAATAAAATGATCACTAATAAACTCACCATGTCCACATAGTGAGTTGGGTTTTCTTTTTAACACTGTTTGACATTTGGGACATAGAGGAATCAATCCCGAGACCTTCTCCACCTGATCCCCAATATTGAAAGCAAAGACAGATATAATAATTACCTCTATGTAGCAGCACAAGTTTTAAACATTATGCAAAAGTCCATGGTTAAAGTCACGTACCTCTCTTCTTCTAGTTTCTGATCCTTGCCAACATTATACATCCACCAGACAGCTTCATCATGCTGAGAGAGACATTTAAGACGTGGAGCAATGGCTCTGAGGCCTACAGCAGTGATCCTGAGGAGGATGAGGAGGAGGAAGAAGAGGAGGAGGAGATGGTGTTTGGAGAAAATGATCAGGAGGCCATGGCTGTAGAAATGATGGACCTGAGCGACTTGCCCTCATCACTGTTTGCATGCGGTGTCCACGAGGCTGTGTTTGCTGAGGCTACGCACAGGGTGAGATGAAGAATTCATTTTGTTTCTGGGTCATGTTCACTGTGTGTGTGTGTGTGTGTGTGTGTGTGTGTGTGTGTGTGTGTGTGTGTGTGTGAGAAAGTGTGTAAACAGCAGGGCATGTGACCCATGCAGTTTAATGTGTCAGTTCAGATCCCAGCATCATGTTCATGATGCAATCTACTGCTTTTGTCGAAAAGTATGCTCGCGCAAACACACACTTCTTACTGTGCCTTTCTGTGTTTTGTCTATTATGATTACAGTTCTTTGCCCATACAACCCTAATTCCAGGGACAGTTTGTCCTCACAAGTGTGTCTGTACCAGAAGCAGACACATGCATATGCCTAAAGCTGATACCCATTAGCCAGTCAGCCAGAATATAGGGCAGTAGATTACAATATAAGCAACTTGAGCCATGCTCCACGTGCCTGTGCCTTCCATTTGATCATCACTATATTCACTTTGTTGTTATTGTTCACTGAGGCTCAGACACACGTCTGAGACAGAAGTCTCTCTTTGTGGTTGATCATTAATGTTGATTTTTTGTGGCTCCTCCATTGTAATATTTATTGTGATGTATTATGTTACTTTGCTGGTATTGTGTCCTACTTCATCGTACGTCTTTGTTTTTAATGACATTTTCACTTCTGTAGTTCAATTCCGAACACTTTGACATTAGAATCCAAGTCTTAGCTTCAATCCATATTTCTCTTTTCCTCCCGTATGTTAAAATTTGGCATATATTTAAACCTTTTACTATAAATATACCACTGTGAGATAGATTAAAGATGCTGAGAATCTCTTTAGGAGAGACAAGAATGGACACGATCAGGAATGACACAGACAGGAAGGTTTGGAGAAATAGCTATATAAGAAAGATTGAGATGGTTTGGACATGTTCAGAGGGGAGACTTATGGATGCAGTGAGAGACAACATGGAGGTAGTTGGCGTTGGAGTTGGAAGTTGGAAATTGTTGACTTGCTGTGGTTACCCCTGAAAAAAAGGGGACAAGCCGAAAGGAAAAGAAGATACAATTACCACTGTATTAAGTATCTTATATATATCAGGAAAATTATATATTATTATATATTTTTTCAGTGAATTAAAGCAGCACAACAAATCTACACTGCCTAAAGTGTAAAGACTTTCATTTTAGGGCCTTCCTTTTGAGCATTACTTATGATTATTTATGATAAATATGATGTATTATAGTTAACCATATGATGTCGCTATACTGTAATACTTATACTATATTATATATATATTAACAACAATATACGAGTCTCACAATTTAACCTGGAATGTTCCTGCTGTAGACGCAGCATTTAAATCAACGTGTCTTACTTAACCTGTGTAGCATTGCTTTAACAATAAATCCCTCTGTGGACTCTTCTCCCCATATGACGCACTTATACATGCATCAGTGGATCACATATAAGACTTTAATTTTCTGCTCCCGTAATCAAATCACACCGGTCCATCATCCCCCCCCTCCTTTCAGCTCCACATCACTCCCTTCAACTCTCCCATCCATCTCTCTCTCCTGTGTTCACCTCTAGACTTCTTTCCCTCTCGGGTGACTTGAAAAGCACCACCACTTTTGTCTAAAACGGTCTATAAACTGTTCCTTATTTGTTCTCTCTCGGTACTTTGATGCATAGCACTGAGGCTAATTTTGGCACCTGAACCAAATCCTGTTAAATGAATCACTTCTGCTTTGTTGATGAGATGTTTGTAAACCTGCTGCTGGCTGAGCTGATGTCCGCCTCCTCTTGTGCCTTTTTGTTTTGCCTCCTCAGTTCATAATGATTCACTTTTTCAGCTTGCATGTGTTAATGCAACCCACACATGGCCGTGGATTGTTCTCTACACAGTCATATTGAATATGCAGATCTACAAACAGGAATTCCTCTCCTGCAAATGTTGATATTGTCTCATAGGCAACTGTTCATGTACAGTACAGTCATGGAAAAATGATGAGATCTTCATGCTGGTGCCACTAAATGTACATTTGTTAGGACCAGTGTAATGATAACAATGGAAAGAGCCCATAAGAGTTTAACTTTAGGCTGCTGGCTAGCTATTTTACATGTGTTTTTTATATAAACCAAAATCCCTAAGTTAAGTCAGGTAATCTACCTTAAACCAGTGTTCCCCAACCTTTTTTGTGCCACAGACTGGTTAAGTGTCTCGTACTATTTTCATGGACTGGTTGTGGCAGATAAAAACCCCTTGATATGGGTATGGACTAAGTGTAAGTAATAGCATTAGGAAACAATATTTCTCTGCGGCCCGGCACCATTTCACCCACGAACCGGCACCAGTCCCTGCGCCAGTGGTTGTGGACTGCCTTAAGTGGTACCAGGCATTAAAATGAAGAAATTCCCTTCACTTATCATTTTTTTTCAATGACTGCATATAGACACCTGATCAAAAATATTAAAACCAACAATTATGGTAATTGTTGACTCCCCCTGTCCTCTGTATCCTCAACTCTGACTCCAACTACCTCCATGTCCTTCTTCGCTGCATCCATCAATCTCCTCTTTGTCTCCTACCTGGAGCTCCATCTCTAGAATGATTCTTCGTGTAGAAGAATGATTCTAGAGAATGTATCCAATGTCCCTCCTCTGAACATGTCCAAACCATCTCAATCTGGCTTCTCTAGCTTTTTCTCCAAACCTTCCTGTCTGTGTCTGTGTAGATTCTCAGTCATCCAGGTAATTCAATCCAAAATTAGTTACTTCGAAAGCAAGTCCTTCCATCCAAAATTAGTTACTTCGAAAGCAAGTCCTTCCTGTCTGTGTTGTCCCTCTATTTTTTGAATTTATCATTCATTTTTTTATTTGTCACAATGTCTTTCTTCTTTTTGAGTTCTGAAGCAATACTTAGAACCTTCTTAAGATCCACTAGTGCAAAATATGGATTCCTGCAATGTTTCAACTGGTCTAAAAATTTTGATCAGGAGTGTGTGTATACAATTTCAATTTCACACTTTAACTAAAGAGTCCAGCTTTTTATTTGAAAGCCCTCAACACTGGTAAAACTCAGGCTGGCCTTTGTGCAAGGACAGTGCAACCTACATTTGTGCCGCTCTGGGCTGCTGGCTCTGTCCCAACACCAACATTACCTCCTGTTTCTGTCCTCAAAGGCCCTTGTGCAGCAGGAGGAGATGCTCCTGTAATCACGCTGTGCTCCTTTTCAAAGAAAAAGGAGCTCAGTGTGTTTGTGCCCTCATATTTACAAGATGCTCTTAGCAGGCAGTGAAAGCAGTAGTGAAAAGAAAGTAAAACCCTGTGGCATATTTTTTTATCTCCTTTTATTTTGCTCAGCAGCTTTTAAATACATACAGGGAAATTACCTCATATATGTCCTGTTGATATGTCCTCTCAGCATTCATCACCGTTAGGGTTAAAGAGTTGAAAACAGCACAAAAATAATTGGAATTTTTGCTTAAATATCATTAACATTAACTTTTTATTCACAGTGTAAATCAAAATGCATCTCTGTCATGATATTGTACACATATTTTACGTACAAAAATACTATAAAACAAAGTTATCAAATATATTTGTAGGGAAATATAACTGTCTTTTAGCCCACAGGTGTGCAAACTTTGCTCTTTGGCCAAAACAATGATTAAAATTTGACTAGTGTTTAGTATTGTTCAAAGTAGAATGATAGGTTGAATAATTTAAGCACAGTCAACAAGATTATAACTAAACTTTCATATAATCTGCCGCTATTTAGTGGCATCAAAAGAAATTACAGTTTATTGTTGTAACAAATGAAACAGACCGACTGGCTTTTGTCCTGTTTGATTGAATTAACTCAGAAAAAAGAAAGATATACAGAGATCTTTAATAATCCGTCCCTCTTTAGTTTTTTTTATTTTTAGTAATAATTCGTTTTCAGCAACAGCCTCCCATTTAGACTATATTCAGTATGGTTGAGGAGGCAGACTTGGTTCCACAAGACTTCAGGTTCTAATCCACTAGCTGTCCCACTGAGGTGATCTGATCAGAGCAATTTCCCAATCCACGTAACTTCCAGTGGGCTCACCACCCACAGGGAGGCTGACAGTATGGAGCAGTGATTTGGGTGGCAGTGGTGAAGACTGCTGCCCCTTTGACTCAGCAATGGTTGAGCAGATGAAGATGAATTTAGACCCAGAATTTCCCAAAGGATACTCCAGAAGGACTAATAAAGTTATCTATCTCTCTATCTATCTATCTGTCTGTCTGTCTGTCTGTCTGTCTGTCTGTCTGTCTATCTATCTATTTCAGTGGTTCATTTAAATATTTGTCACTATTTTTGAGTAACTTTTTATTTTTAACTACTTGTTATGACTCTTGTTCCTTCCTAACTGGTGGTGTATGGTATAATTTACTTTTCAAAAATAGATTCTTGAGTCAGGCCGTGTTTTAGAGAAAAATGAATGTATATGCCTTTTAGCAGCGGTAGGTCAGAGTGAGTCACTCCTGCTGTGACTGCAACTATGATTCTCAACAGGAAGTCAGTATAATAAAAATGGAATCTGAATCTGGCCCCTAATACTGACAATATGTGGTGAGAGAATTCAAAAAATAGAAGAAAAAGTGAATGGCATTAGGTTAAGAAAAACGTAGTCTGTCATTATATGCTGACCTCACTGAATCTATGTTTAATTACACACTGACGTCATGGGTGTGTTCACCTGAAAACAGCGATGCTTAGAAGCCGTCTGAGTCACACATGTCTGATGTTGCATTGCTCCTGACTTAGTGTGTGTCTACTTAAGTGAGGGAGGGAGAAAAAACATAGTTAGGTGAAACGAAACAAAAACCTCGACAGGTTAAAATCAAATTTTTATTTATTTCTTCATTCATCTACGTTGTTTTATTTCCCTGTAAAGTGTCATTAAGTGACCCAAAAAGCACTTATAAAAAAAAAACGTGTTGTTATTATTATTATTGTTATTACATCCTTAGATAAACGTATATGACCAGAATTATTTGGCGAGTCTGAACTAAATTGCAAAATTAACTAGAAAAAGCAGGAAGGAAGGAAAGAAAGCTCCTTGTCATTGTGACACTGTGATTCACACCACTGCACACAACAAAATGTGACCTCTGTGTTTCACCCATCATCAAAGTGAACAGTGGAAAACTTTGAGTGCCTGGGGAGCCCTGAGGGGGGACAGTGCCATGCTCAGTGGACTTTAGTGATAACCTGCCTGTTGGTGGATTCCAACCTGGAACCTTCTGGATCCCAGTATGGTTCCTTAACCAGTAGGCCACCACTGCCACAAAAGAACAGCATTTTGCTTAAGTTTTAGCTCAGAAGATAATAAAGGCTACGATAATGTAATAGGGTATTGGTGTTTAAATGGTCAAAGCATAGCCCAGGCATAGATATACATAAACAGATTAAGACAGACAAAATCTTAAAGAAATAAAAATTGAGCAAGAACTGCAATAGATTTAAGTGAGCCTTACACCCACAACATGGTGCAGTGTGATTTGTGTGACAGTTGTAGAGACTGCTGCCCCTGTGAACCGGTAAAGGGCAAGCAGATGCAGATGAATGAATTGGCTAAAATCTCGGCAAATTAGGTGAAAAATCTGGAGAGTTTATCATCACCAGCTTCCTCTTGGTTCGCAGTATAAATATTTAGAAAGCTATACCTAGAAAATGTAGCAAGAAAATCTTTGATTTAAGATTTATGTCTCGGACAGCGGTTGGTGAGATTACCCAGAATGCCCCTCACATATTGGACATATTTCACAGAGATCAGAAGACACCGTTATCAGGGGGAAACGTTGATTTTCTCTCCTGTTGCGCATTGAATTCAAGTTCAGTTGCCCTCAGAGGTAGACGTGATTCATTAGCACCTACAGAACACAAGTGTGTATTGAAGGTAAGGACACAGGTGTGTGTGTGTGTGTGTGGGCAAAGTAACAAGACAAAGTGGTTTCTGGGCCTGTCAGAGAGAAAGGTCAGAGCAGCCATTATAAATAGTCCCTCCTAGTTCCCAGTGTATATCAGGCCTAATCAGCACAGTGCACAGCTTTTACTGCTGTTGTCAGACTCTGCTCATCCCTGAGTTGCAGACAGACAGTTGCAAACATCAGAATTTTTTGTCCCAGTAAAATTGAGGTTTTCTGTGAGTTAAGTATAATCACTGGGATTCAACTTAAAACCATTCTTTGGGCTAACTTCTAGTTGTAGTCTATGAGACAAGATAAGAAGTAAAATTAGTTTTTACCATTTATTATCTATAATATTGAATGTAACTGGTTATTTTTTATATTGTATGCAACTACTTTAAATTACTTACAAACAATTCCTGACTATACGTAACTAACATGTAGCTTTTTATACTTTTTTTAAATGAACATGTTTTTTTTGTTATGTTAGCCTTTTTTACTAATTTAAATATTCTTATTGCTGGCTTTTAGCTCCATTGATCTCTTTTAGGCCGGGGCAGTGGCCTAGTGGTTAAGGAAGCGGACTTGGGTCTGCAAGGTCCCCGGTTCGAATCCCACTACCGCCACACTGCTCCCCGGGCGCTCATTAGCTGCCCACTGCTCACTTTGGTGATGGGTTAAATGCAGAGGCTAAATTTCGTTGTGCGCTGTGGTGTGAATCACAATGTCACGATGACAAAAAAAGGAATTTCTTCTAGATATTACTTATGGGACTGCTATCTTTTAGCTATCTGTAACTTTTGTTATTTTTTTTATTTAAAAAATTAAGCTTTTACCTGTACATACTTTCTATTAAAAAAGATTTAATCTGTTATGCTCCAGCATGACATCAGATATCAGTCTTGACAAGTGCTGTAACAACTAATAAACTGGAGAACTGCACTAGTTACTAGTACTAGGTTTTTTTTATCAATTATCCCAGTAGAGAAAACACTGGAAAACCTGATGTTTTTCTGTAAAGGAGCAGTCAGGTGATTATTGTATTGCTTCTCATCTAAGTTCAATCTTTCATCTTCATCTGCTTATCCAATGCCGGGAGAAGGGGCAGCAATCTCCATGACTGGCACCTAAATCTCACTGCACCAGACTAGGGGATTTCCTCAGAGTTTGTATTTGTTATTGATATATTTCCATGTGTCAGAAAAGAGACATTGTTGGTCCTTTGTCTCTGGCATGTGGGATAATGTGTGAAAACGGGGGCTCGATAGGTTGAAGGTCAGTGTAGACGTGGCAAACGGTGAGTAAATGCAGTTGGCCTGTGGCTCTGGTGTGGTTTGGATGAAACGCTGGTGCAAAGACCAGAAGAGAATTCTCTCCCAGAGATGCTGCGCTCCTTTTGCTTTTGTTTTTCAAACAGAAGGAAATCAGCAGCAATTGAAGAAAAGCCACAGAGAGCACGCTTTGGATAAATTAAGCTGTTAAGGAACGCAGGGTGTCCAAGTGTTTCGACAAGATAAATGCTTTGTTTTTCCGTCTGCGTCCTCCATTGACATATTTTTGTTCTTCCGTACAATTTGCTGCATCCATTATCCTGAGGTTGCTCAAATTTCCCCTGATGCAATGTTTGATGTCTGACTTATGTAGGATTAGACACAGAGGTGGGGGTGGAATAGTGCAAATATCTGATATTTACCAATTGATATTAATGTGCCAATAATATAATTGACAATTTTATCCTTCAACGGCTGCCAAAGAAAAGTCGAAATACTCATCTGTAGAACACACAGTTTTAGCTTTTTAGACCATGTTCATTTCAAAGAGTTTTTTTTGGATTACAGAACCGTGCTTGTAATCCAGCTTCAGCCTTTTAAACCCAAATCTAAATGATTTCAAACAATTAGAACAAAGTTAGATATGGATTATGTTGAAATAGTTTTGGGATGGCTTTGAAATACTCTGATGGCAAGAGCATTTGTGTGAGGTCTGTCAATCCCTGTCCCTGCTGTTGTCTGCTGTGGGTTAATCAGTGTGATCACAGTCACCTGTGTCTAGGTCATTAGTCTCACTCGTGTCACCTTTGCCTTCAGTATACTGTATATATCCCTCTCCATCACTCAGTCTTTGTGGGATCATTGTATGGTGTTGTCTATAGTGCCATTGTGCTGGTGTGTTCAGCTGCTGTCAAGTTTGGTTTGGGCAGAAGAAGCCAAACCAATCAAGATGTTTTGAAGAGTTTGTGTTCACAAAGAGATTCATTTTTGTTTAGTTTTACTTTAAAATAAACCTTGAACACCAAAGAAAGACTCAGTACTGCTTTTGGGTCCAACTATGTCTTCACTGACAACCAACTGTAACAATTTGCCTTTCTTTGGATTGATAAGAGGATGAATGAATGATTGAATGAACATGTCAATGGAACTTTTTAACTGTTTTGTAGTTGAACCCAGCCTTTGGTTTGTCCTTTCCATTGACTAGTTGATGGTCAACAGCTTTAATATATGAATATAAATCTGCCTGAGTTGAAAACCCATGTAATCTGCCGTGTTATTGGATCCAAAGTCAGGCTGAGGATTCTATTTACATCCAAGTCATTTTTTGTCCGAGTCTAAAAAAAGGAAATGCGTGTTTGTGTGTGTGTGAGAAACCCACCCACAGATGCTGTTGCTGTTATTGACTGATGCTGAGTTTAAACAGAGTCCCATGGTTTCAAACACAGCGGCGCTGGAGCGGCCCGAGACACAGACAGTGTTGCTGCAGATGATTAGCTTCAAGGCGTGGATGTGTTAAATTAAGGAGACAAAATTAACCCGTGGGAAATTAAGCTGATTGCAGGAAATGAATGTGAAACAGTCAGTTTCTGATTATCTTTTGTTGCTTTAATCACACTCTGTTTGGTTTGAGGATACATTTAGACATGAAGAATCTGGATTTTAGACTGAGCTTCATGTTTGTGTTCTTGTTTATTCTGTCACTTATTAGAGTTTTTAGGTATTTAGGAAAGTTTTCCCCAGCCATCTTCTTGCAAATTTTTAGATTTCCTTCAGATTTTTTTCAGTTCTTTCAAATTGATTGTTTAAATCGCAATATCTTAATATGAATAATTTTTCTCTCAGTCTGATCACACATCTTTGCAAAAGTAGAGACTATTTTTATAACTAGGGTGTAGTTGCTAAAATTTTTATTTAGCTCATTTTGTAAAATTTCACATTATTAAACTAAAATTGTCAATTTTGTCTATATTCTCATAATTTGGTAAAAAGAAATGTAAGACATTACTTAGACATGAACATTTTTCACACATTTCTGACAAAATAGAATAGCCTTTATTGTCCTTGTACAGTGAACAACGGAATTTAAGCGCTCCTCACTTGGTGCCGAAAACAAAAGAGTAAAAGACAATATGTTAAACAAAAATCAAGCAGCAAAAAAAACACAGAGTACTGTAGGTGCTAATAAGTAACAACTGCAAAATATGTAGTTTGTTAGACATTCCGTGTATTCCATTATCTTATACCTCGCATTCGCTTATATTAAACCAGTGCTTTCTAATCTTTTTCTGTTACGCCCACCCACCCTCGGCCGCAACTATAAATAACAGCATTTGTCTATAAAATAGTTACAGGTACACCTGCATAACATTGTATCCTTGTTAACATCAAGAAAAAAAGAGATATAGTTCAACTTTCAAGGATGTGCACTCACACTTTATTGTAGTATGCTGGAAAAAAAAGTATGTTCCCCGGGGTCACACGCGCCCCCCTCAGCATCGCACCGCGCCCCCCCCAAGGGGGCCCGCCCCACACTTTGAAAACCCCTGTATTAAACTATATAATGGGTTTAGATTATACAGTTAAAAGAACAGTCAAATGCCCGTCAAAATAGTGTAAAAACAAACTCCTCCTCTTTGTCCACTCACAGTAAACACTGTATTGCTTCACAACAATGTTGTCACCAAAGCTGGGTGGCCGCCTCAGGTTCTTTGTGTTAGTTTATTTTGTCTGACGCTACAACAGCCGCAGCAGCAGTGTTGAAAGTGTGTCACAGTGTCCACCTTGTCGGTGTAAAATCTCATCATGGTCTGACCTGATTTTAAATCAAAGCAATCAGCTGCAGTATCAGCACATGTCACCTTTTGATTCCTTCTCCTGCTGCTGCTCCTATTGCTCTGTCACTCACACACTCGTGACACACACACTGACACACACTCAGCTCATCCTAAGCTGCTCGTCTCTGTAAGCAGAGAATCTGAACCAAAATGCAGCGCACTGTTCAGAACAGTATTTGCGCGGCTTGTTTCAATTCCTATGCTCTGTACAGGAGATACTGTACAGAACATGCAGTATAACTTAGGCACCTGATATGACCTATGGTCTCATGTCTTTAACTTTATTGACTGTTTTTTTTGTTTGTTTTATACTTTGTTTTTATTCATTCATCTTCAACCTCTTATCCGGTACTGGGTCTCAGGGGCAGCAGTCTCCACGACTGCCACACAAATCACACTGCTCCATACTTTCTTCTTTCCCGTGGATGGTGAGACCACTGGAAGTTACTGTATGTAAGTTGGGACAGTGCTATGATTAGAGCACCTTAGTGGCAACCCTGCAGTCGACTCGAACCTTTAGCCTTGCTGACCCAAGTCCTCTTCCCTAACCCCTCTATGCTCTATAATACCCCATAATATCTTGAAACTTATCACTAGAAAATTAAATTTATGTTTAAACATTTCTGAAATTACACAATAAATATATTTGTTAGCCCGTGGGTTCTGAATTTTTGGTATGATGTATCAGTGGTGTACATGAATGCCTTCACATAATATATTATTCTTCATTAATTAATATGAAATATATAAAGATAGATGTATGTATGAGAGTTGAATTTATTGATAGATAGCTAAGTATTACCTCTTTTATATTTTAGGGACAATGGTACTACTTTATAGGAACAATTTAGTAGAAGGAAAACTGTCAGTATGGAAACACTCAATGTTCACTAATAATGGAACATAGATATCTACATTTTTTTTAATGCTGTGCAAAAGGTTTGAGAGCCATATATGAAAAGCAATTCCAATAAAAGTTAATCTGGTTACAAAAAAATAGTTTAGTGTTTTATGATTCACCCAAGCACTATTATTACTTTGTAATAAAAATAACACTCAGATCAGTTCATTTTACAAACACCTTTTCTAAGACTCTCCTTGTCCCTGATTCACAGTAGCCCATATTGCAAATTACTTGTGAAAGTCATGAGAATGACATGCTCGTCTTCAAGCAGGACTATTTCTGCTCTTTCAGCCCTGTGTGGCTGATGGAGGTCTCCTGGTTTCGGCACCAGCTCTGCTGGGGTCTCCTCTTACTCAGCGTTTAATGTGGTCCTCCGCTCCTGGCGTGACCTCCCTGACTGTGTTTACTTCCTCCCTTATTTTTTCCATCTATTTTATTTCCTGTTTCTGCACGTGTCTCTGTCCTCTCGTCTTATCTTCCTCACCTCTGCAGATTAGGCTCTGTGCCCTCTCGACTCCCTCTCATCCTTCCTCCCCTCTGCCTCCCTCTGCCTCCCTCTGTCTCCCTCTGTCTCCCTCTGGCTCTCTCTGCCTGTACTTGGTGCCTGCTTTATAAATAGCCTGGCCTACATTACAGCAGCTGCACTGGTGCCGGCACCACTGCTCGGTTTGGCTGGACCATGTAAAGTAACCATACTCTGTGTGTGCATGCAAGTGTGACAGTCATGTAAACAGTGCACATGCAACACATCTAAAGCCCACTGTGTGTTGTTTGCCTGTTTTCCATAGGTAATAAACACACATTTACTTTTCTGTTGTTGTTGGGATGCTTATCAATATTATTTATCCAAACGGATCCTTTTGTATGTCTGCAGTGGTGGACTAGTGGTAAAGGAAGTGGACTTGGGGCTTCAGATATGAATCCACTAGCTGCCAGGTTGCCACTGGGGTGCTCTGATCAAAGCACTGTTCCGACCCAAATTACTTCCTGTAGGCCAACCACCCACAGGTAGGCTCACAATATGGTGCAGTGGGATTTGGGTGCAGCCGGCTGCTCCTGGAACGGGCAACTGACAAGCAAATAAATGAATGAATGAATGACCGATCCCCCCAATTTTTTTTATACATAGAAAGTTTTATGAAAAATGTATATTCTGATTTTGCAGTCCAGGTATTTGTGATCGCTCATAGCTTTGTTCACTTATGTGATACACTGAATCTTCTTCTTCTTTTCCTTTCGGCTTATCCCATTTTTCAGGGGTTGCCAGTGGGGGTAGCGAGTCAATAATTTCCATCTCACCCTGTCCTCCGCATCCTCAACTCCAACTCCAACCACCTCCAACCACCTCCATGTCCTCCCTCACTGCATCCATAAATCTCCTCTTTGGCCTTCCTCTTCGTCTCTTACCTGGTAGCTCCATGTCTAGCATTCTTCTCCCAATATAACCACTGTCCCTCCTCTGAACATGTCCAAACCATTTCAGTCTGGCTTCTCTAGCTTTTTCTCTGAACCTTCCTGTCTGTGTTGTCCCTCTAATCACCTCGTTCCTGATCCTGTCCATCCTTGTCACCCCCAAAGGTGACACCTATTCCTAGTGTCTCTAGTCCATACATCATGGCTGGTCTCACAACTGTCCTGTAAACCTTTCCCTTCACCTTAGCTGACTCTATTCTATAACAAATCACTCCTGTCTCTTTTCTCCAGTTGTTCCATCCTGACTCTACTCTATTCTTCTCCTCTCTTCCACAGTCTCCACTGCTCTGAACAGTTGAGCCCAAGTATCTGAACTCCTCCACCTTCTCTACCTCTGCTCCTTGTAACCTCACCATTCCACTGTTCTCCTTTTCATTCACACACATGTATTCGGTCTTGCTAGGACTGAGATACACTGAATACTTTTGGGTAATACATTACATAGTTAGTACTTGTACTGACCGATCCTCTGTTTCTCATGCTGATTATCTCCTGCATTGTAGCATTTCCTGTCCTTTCCCCACTGATTTTTATTTTCCATAGCCCAACTCTACTGTAGTACAATCTGGGTAGGTGGGTTACAGTGTACACACATAATAGAATAATTGTCTTGAATCCACTTTTTCTCACTTTATGGCAGGTCTTGTAATGCAACTACTGCAATAGGAGAGGATCACTCAATCATGCATTAAAACTAGTGAAAGTAATAGCTGAATTAGCTGTAAAATAGCTACATTTTTACTATGATAGCTTCATGTTGGCTGAATCAATCCTCAATATTCTCCACAGGGCCTATGAGCATCCATCATCAAATGGAAATAATTTGGTATCAATTATTGTAAAATAATTTACCTGGAGAATTGACTAAATGAAACACGACTTACAAACACATCCACTGTGTGACAACGTTATTTTGTTTCCAGTGATAGAGTATGTCTAGTGTCCACTGTATTGACATTTGATGGTCATGTGTTTCCTGCTGTTGCATAGTTACATAGATGCTGAGTTCTGGCAACACCTGAATGTGAGCTCAGTGTGATGATCCACTGCCCTGGTTTCCTCCTGTTGCTCCACTGCAGAGCTGCTCTTCAGAATATCAACTCTGTTCATCAGTGAGTCTGAGACACTGTGTCTCAGGCTCTGGGCTTTTCTGCTGCCTCACTGCCTCCTGCTACTCCTCCACCTCCTCTCCTCTCCTCTCCTGCTCTCTTATCAAGTACATCATGCCGCTTTAGAGACCGCAATCACATGTTTTTACAACTACCATCAGATCAAGTGAATGCATTTTGGTTTAGTAAAACCATCTGCCGTTCAAGTGAATGCAGCGCTCATGTATATTGAAATCCCTAAGAAAAACAATGGGACAGAGCTGCTGTCGGTCTGCGGTTTGTTATGGTGTCTCATTTCAGATGGATAAAAAGGTGTTTGAGCTTCATGAAGCCTTGTGCAGTGCGTGCTGAGACTGACTTTGATCTGAGAGAGGGAATTGTGAATGAGGAGAGAATCCAGTATGAGGAGAAGTAAGAGGAGCAGAGCTGCAGAATGAGGCCAGAGAAGAGGAGAAGTGCCTCATCATCTCAAGCAATTGGCCTTAAATCAGTGGAGACATAGGACGTCAAATAAAAAGTAGACATTAACAATATGATGGTCTATGCAGTGATGTCGTAAAGCTGTTTATTTTCTTGGTAAATACTAAAAGAAAAATATTTTATTTTTACCTCTTTAAAGCTTATATAAGAAACTGGAACTAGAAAACATATTTTTCTTATATACTGTGCTCCCTTTGACCATCTTAGTAATAAATTTAAGAGTTAAGATTGTTAACAGGGCATTTTGAATAACTTCCAGGGCAATAATATCAAATTTACTATACTGTCTTGGATAATTTGCCTATTTTTTGGCTCTGTCTTTTGGCCAGTTCTGCCAGATGCTCATTCTCAGCAGCATTAAACATTTTCCAGCCATTCTGGGCCGATTGGTGGTATTTCATTATTTAATTTAAGATACATTTAATTCAGGTTTAAGCCCTTTCCCTGGAAGATGTCCCGCATAGAGATGCCTTTCCTTGGCCAAGAACTCTGCCATCTGCCATGGCTAAAGAGGTCCAGCAGCCTAGCTGCCCCGTGAAGCTGGGCATGACTTCTCAGTGCTCATGCTGTCCAGTCTGAGGTCCACAACCTAAGTGTTTTTATTAGAATGAATCTCTCTGCAGTGTCGTTGTTGATGTTGTTATTTATATTATTTGAAATTTGAACTTTATTGGTAAAAGGAAAGGTTTAAACAAGGAAGTTTTACGTAATACAGCACTGTTTCCAAACAGATTTAGGTTTTGGATTCAGAATTGCATTAGAACTATGATGCATAACCAAACAATAATGTCAGAAAAGGAAATTATAATGAAATATAATGATCTTCTAACTTCATTTTACTCTTTCGTAAGAGTAAAACACCACGGGTGTCTAAATTAAATTTCACAGGGAGCCAGAATTGAAAACAGACGTGAAGTCAGGGGCCAAATTCAATATATATTGAGAAATTAACTTTAAACCTTCAAGTTTTCCCTTTTTGAATACACTGAATCTGGAACGGCCAAAGCTTATTAGTATCAACACATGAGAAATAATAATAGAAAAAAATTAACACATTATTAATATTTGTTTCTTATTTGGTCTCTTTGTTGTCTTTTCAGAGCATTTTCAATGTTTTACAGAACAAAATGTATGTGCTATAACAAAAAGCATGCATAATAAATATAACAAATTAGTAGGTAAGTATGTAAGGTCTTCATACTGGTGAGCCAACTATAGTACACATTTGATTTTATCTTGCGGGCCAAAAATAATTACACTGCGTACCAAAGTTTGACCCCTGTGCCCTAACCCCATTTAGTTGAACACAATGGAGAAATTGAAGAAACACTCCCAAAGTCTTGTTGTCTTTTTAATTTTATAGCCATCTGCTGTCCCCTCAGCGTTGACCTAAAATGACGAATGAGTATTCGCAGTGATTAAGTTGGTTTCCTGAAAAGTTTAGGTGTATATTGCAATATATTCCTTGGTTAACAGAATAAGTGTCTTACTGCTCATTAAGTAGCCACCAGGCTGTATTTAGGAATCATGAGCATACTGCATATAAAAAATTATAATTCTGTGATAATTCTGTACCCTATGAAATGTGTAAACATATTACAGGTAAAGGTGGCACTTCATTGAATAGGCAATGACATTTCGAGAATATTTAGATGGAACATCCTTTCAGGTGTTGTTTTAAACACAGCAATGGGACAAATATGTTTGGGTTGGATCACGATTTATTCTAATCATTCACAGCATAGGGACGACAGCCAAATGTTAAACTACTTATCAACACCCCGCTGTCACACCAGGTTTTCCACCACCTAGGACTTCAGACAGAGCGTCAGTTTTAGGCCGCCTGCTTCCATGCATCTCTGTACAGATCATCGAAGTCTCTGCTCAGTTTGATCCCACCCTTGATTTTATTCCATCCCCTGTCAGCACAAATGAAAGCAACAACAAAAAAGAAATGACATAAATAAATGATCAAAACATCAGATCTCAGAAAAAAAAACGGAGTGGAATTTTAAGACATGTCAGCACAGTTGCAGTGCTTTATCACACTAGAGCTCCTGGTTAATGAGCTGTGTGGGCGATTTTCAAATAATATCTTAAAACTGTCAAGTGAACTTCTGTACTTCCAGTTTGACTGCCCGTGACTTGAAAGCACAAAATAAACTGGCAGCAGACAAGGCAGCTGACGACACTGTCCAGCTTTAGTCCAACGTGTTGCTGATTTGAGCCATATCTGGAATTTGGAGACAGATTGTTCCAGACTGGTTAAATGACAGACAGTCTCTGCCGGAGGAATGTCACAGTCACGTCTTCCTCATGCCACCTCACAAATGGTCATGAATAGTCTTTACCACTTTAGGCCTCTATATTAATGGCCTATAGGGGACTTAGCTGTCTCTGCCGGCACTGCAATTATTCTAATGTAATAGAGGGTGATGACCAGAGGGATGGAGAAGCTCGCTTATGGAAAGAAGACAGTATATTTGGAGATTATGTAACAGTGTTATGTTTGTGGGAACGTTTTTTACCCGATATTGTCATGAGTGCAATAATAGCAGCTGTATCTGTGGTCTATTTTTCCTCATCAGCTGCTTTATTGTGAGTCATAAAACAGGTATGGTACAGTTAATACCACTGCTGTGCACTGCAGCGGCAAACTGTCTTATTTTAAATGGTTCCCAGTTGTTTCCAAGACTCAATGTCAGAAATTAGGTTTATTATCTTGTCATATGCAGCATAACAGCAGGCAGGTAGATACTGACTATGACCCATTCTATCCAAGTTGTTTATGGGTCTGACAGCAGTGATTAGAGGTGACCATCTCAAGTAAAAGCAGCTGTGACTCTGCTTCAAAAGTGGTTATGCAATAATGACAGAAATAATGATATGCCTTCGTGGTCATTACTCTTGATGTCTGTGTGAGAAATGCATATGGTTTAAGTTGAGATTTAAGATCATTGATTACTGCGTTAGGGTTGGGTCACTGGGAAAGATTTTTAATAAAATTGTCTTGATCTTATCTTTCATCTGCTGCAAAGCTGGTTACACATCAAAATACCTTAGCAGGATTTTCAGGTGTAACAGTGAACTTAAACTATGGATATTTGCATAGTAAGTGTTTGGCATTTTCCATCTCCCCCCACCTTCTGTATCCTCAACTTTAACAACTACCTCCATGTCCTCCCTCACTGCTTCATTCAATCAATATCTCTATCTGTAGGATCATTCTTCTACCAATGTATCCACTGTCCTTCCTCTGAACATGTCCAAACCATCTGGCTTCCCAAGCTTTATCTCCAAAGCTTCCTGTCTGTGTTGTCCCTATAATCACCTCATTCCTGATCCTGTCCATCCTTCTCACTTCTCTCTCTACGGATGTCCAATATTAACTCTCTATAATTATATATAGCTGTATATATAGTATAATTATATATGATTGTTTGCTCTTGGGTGTTCTTTATAGTATTTAAATTTGACTCTTTGAGAGACAGCTGCGTTGTTGTCTATTCAGTGAGACCATTTCTAGTTGGTTTTCTTTACTGTGCTGCTGAAAATGCCTTGTAATTAAATGTCAGAGTCTTGCCCCCCACAACCAGCAGGACCAACTCCTTGCAGTCATTAAGAATTACAGTTTTGTTATCTGGAAAAAAATTCCAGACCACGGACATTTCGTGTAGCATCCGGCGTTGTTGTTTTACATTTCATGTCAGTTCATTCCAGCCCCCCCTTCACCTTCACACAGTTCCCTCACTTCCACTGATGTTTCATGCTGCAGTTGAGCCATGCTCATTAAGTAAACATCACTTCATGGCTATGGTTCCATAATGTGGAGGTTAGCCTACGTCAGAAATAAAAAGCAGAGAGTCCTGGGTTCAATTCCTACAGGAACCACAAGCACGGTGGTAAACATTTACGTTCATAAATACACAAATGTCTATAATACTGTTTTTTTACTTGTTCCTGTCAGGGTTCAATACACAGAGACAGGTCTGTGACACTAAAATGTGGTTGTATTGCTCATACTCTATTTGACAATGCTGGGTTTTTGTCATCACCATCCCTGACAGGTTTATTGTCAGACACTGCAACAGCAACCTGCCAAAGTCGTCAATTTATATGTAAGGTTTTTGACAGAAAGGACAACAGACACTGTCTTTGGTTTTAGTTTGTGGGCTTATTTTTTTGTTTATAGCAAAAAGATCCATTACATTGAAGTCAGCCCTGGATGGTAATACAGAATAGGGTTTCGTGCCTTCAAACATCAGCATTTGAGAGAAGAAGAATGCACCATGTCTCTGATGGATCATGCAAATTAATTTGTGAAGAGATACTGTGAGGACCACACACACACACACACACACAAAATCACAGAAGGAAAGAAAAAAAAAACAAGAACAACACAAAAAGCGGAACAAACCGGCCCCTGATATCTGCAGTGCTCCTCTGCTTTTTTTCTCCTGCTCCTGCTTCTCCCGCATGGTTCGTCAACCACTGTAGTGGCGTAAAACATGACCAACGTGGAGATGGTGATGACGTCAATGAGAGAAGAGAAAGAGAGGGAGAGAGCATGTGTAGAGTTTCTGCAGCAGCGGCATCAGTCTCAGTGCAGTCAGGACACTAACAGCGACAGCAGCGTTGTCCCCCCCTCTCTCTCTCTGTCTGCTCCCACTGAAGCTCCCTGGACTTCAGCTCAACTTTGTGGAGCAACATAGTCGCGACTTTGAATCCTCCGTGACGCACTGCAGAGAAGGAGCAAAAGAGACATTTTCTCAGACTGTTCTCAATTCCGACTATTTCCCTCCACCTTTGCGATCAGGAAAGGGAATGCCATCCATAAATATGAAATTGGAGATGGTGACCATCATCGCCTGCGAAGTAGACATCGAGGTTTTCACGTCGGACAAAATGCAGGTAACGGACTTTGGGTTTCTAACGCACAGCGCGCGGTGCCTGAGGCGCAGCGGGACGTTTGCCCTTGGTGTCTGCAGTTCGAGCATGGCTGCGAAAGTGCATGCATGTGTGTTGTGACGTTAGATGCGGCTGTCTACGTATGTGTGCCTATACATGTACGTGCGTGTATGCGCGGGTTTGTTCTTTTTATCAATGGGAGAGCTGCAGCTCGCCAGGACGCGCGTCACTCTGTCTCTCTCTTTCTGCCCCTGTCTCTCCGTCTCTCTCGCTCACCCTGTCTGTCTCCGTCTCCTTCGTGCGCTGACTGACGCACGTTCATGAATCCAGGAGTGTGTTTTAGACAAGGCGTTAATGCGACAGGACACACGCACGAAAAGCTGCCACGCTGAATGCACCAATTGTTTTGTCATTATGTAACTTTCCTATCGCGAGGTCTTTGCAGATGACGCGCAGGTTGAATGCAGAGGCTGTGATGATGGATTGTCCATGCACATAAAGGAGAAGCAGGAGATAGGGATGAGACGCAGTGATGGACAACGGAAGATTCTCTCTCTTTGTCCGTGCCCACATTGTTAAAAAAAGAGTGCAGAACTGCAGAACTGCAGAGACGGGTTGGACAGGAGCAGAGAAGATATGTACAAATTAATTCTCTGTTAGACATAGACAAAAACCCATGCTAAGATTCACAGGTGAACCCCTGTAGGTTAGTCTACAGCACAGGTGTCAAACTCAGGCCCGTGGGCCACGTCTGGCCCACAGTGCAATTATATTTAGGTTGCAAAATTATATCACATATGTAATAGAGTTGGCCCACCAGTATAAAGCTCTTATGTACTGGTAGGATTTGTAGTATTGGTGATGTTTTTTTGTTGTACAGTAGGTCTGTAAAAAGAATGACACATCATCAAAAGTATCTGGGGAGGCTACAGATAAAGGCAAATTCCACTGATGTGTGTTTTATTTCACATTTAATTTATCATATGTTGATGATATTAAGTTATTCGAGATTTAATGTTGCCAAAAACCAACATTTATTCAGGCGTGAGTTAAAGATAGGCATTTATTTTGCAGCAGGCACTGATAGGGTGGGGGCCCTAGTGCTATCTTGCTAGGAGCTCCAAGAAACCCAAGCGCCACTGCATTTAATACATGGAGAAGGGGAAATATTTACAGTTTATTTTTCAGTAAATATCCAGTCTGGCCTGTGACTTTAATGAGTTTTTAAGTGTGGCCCACTGTGAGATTGAGTTGGCCACCCCTGGTCTACAGATTGGGGGCCTGTTGTCATTTGTACATACAGTACATAATGTAAACAAGTGCAGAACAGGCATAAAATGGTTTGGAACCCATGGAGACATGTTTTGTTTATTTCTTTTGGGTTTTTCAAATTGTAGGTTTTTCAGTTGTTTTTCAAATGTGCAAAATCCCAGCAACGTAAGGCTTGGTACCATTGATACATTATTGGATGCAGATAGGCAATTTGTGTGTTCAATCCAAGTATAATCATGCATCTTGATTAAACCCAGACCATTTGGGTAAACTGGGAATTTTTATGTTTTGTTTTTTTTTTCACTTGTTCTGATGGCCACTCTAAAAGCTTTGCACTATAGATTTTGCCGTTTTTATATCTCATTAAAAATGTTTTTCACAGTGCAGTGTAGTATAAAAACTGAGTTCAGCTTTTTTTGTGAGCAAAATCAGCTGTGGCAGGTTTTTAATACCATGGCCCTTGACCACTCAGAAACATGTTCAGCCCTGTTTGATCTTCTTTTCTTTTCATTCTTTTTTTGCAACTCAACTTTAATGCCATGCAAAAATAAAACAATTGAAATAAAATGTAGGCAAGAATGAAAATGCACGTTTGTAGTTCCAGCTCGGCGATTAATTTTCCTGCCCTTTTTATGTGTTGTCACACACGTGATAGACACTGATGATGTGTCAGCCTGCGGTGGTGCTGTAATTATAGGATGGTGGTCGTCACAGTTTCCACTGGACTGTGAATTAGAGAAAAAACAACTGTGGACGTGTTTATTATGTAGCATTTCTGTTGTATATTCGTCCTGGTTCTGGCATATTGAATCTGTCTCTGCAATCACAGCCGTTTATTTTACTGGAAGCAGCTATTGTTGAGGAAGCCTCTTGTGGTGTTTTCTATCAGCCTTTCTCTGCAGACAGACTTGACACTGTGTGATCGTTCTCCACCTGAGGTTTCTTTTCAACTCTTATCAATTCCCAGCTCCCAATTCCACCTGTAGAAAAAGTGTGTTTTTGTGCAAAACTAAATGAGAAAGATGGCTGTACTGACTTTTCAATGGCACAAAGAACATCACTAATCCAGGTTTCTTGTACACAGAGGAGCGTTGGGGAGGAGGACAGATAAGGGCCGCATCCTCTGAGCTCATCTCTTTGTTTTGTTGTCATTCAACAACATCTGATTCAGTCGTCTTCTTTTCTTCTCATCCCTTTGCTTTGGAACACCACAGAACACCATCACCAACCACCTTAATACCTCTCTGCAAAATTACAAACACTGGTCTCTAAGGTCAAGACATGTCCAAAATTAGTTACTTTGAGGGTAACTGGACATAGGTAGGTTTCTTGAAGACATTTCACCTCTCATCCAAGATAGTTTTCATCCAACTGTTTTGGGAATAGAGCTCTTCCCAGAAAATTCTCCCCCATTTCTGACCATCAGACCAAAGTCTGATCTTTGGTCTGATGAGGAAAGAGGAGAAAAGCAACCTATTCCAAAAACAAATAACAACGCCCCGTTCTCCATTCACATTCACTGTGATGGTACATTCACCCAACCTGGATCAGGGTGTGATCCATCGCCCATCTAACCCCACCTCCCTCTTTTAGACTTCAGCTTCTTTTGAGGTTAAACACCAGAACTGCCCGGAAGTTGGTGAGAACTGAAGAAGCCTCTTGGATGAAGAGGTGAAACGTCTTATGTCGAGTTGCCCTCGAAGTGTCCAGTCTCCAATAAATTTGTACAGAAATTGTTTGTTCTTCTGACAAAAAAGTTGCCAACTCCTGGGGTAAAGTGTCACTTTCAGGCAGCTCTAAATCCTCTGATCTGCTTCTTTACCATCGTCTTTCAGGGTTTTTGGTTAAAACCCAATATATATTATTCAAAAGTTACAAGTAATTGATCTTTGGTCAACTGCCACTAAAATAAAAATGGATTTAAAACTACTGTTTTTCTTTAATCTTGCTGTATACATCATTGGCTCACTGCTACGACGACGAAAGCTGTAGCGATACAGTAACAATCTTATCTGAAGGTATCTTTGTCTACACACAGTATGTAGAAAACAAAAGCCATATTGTGGTTGTGACCCCTGGTGCTGATCAGTGTTGTGGGTTTGCCGTGGTGTTCGTCACAGCACTGTCACTAACTGAGAAGATCTACTAGCATCAGCAGATGAGAACACAGGACACACGGTGAAGGTCATTGAAGCAGAGTGGCAGGTGAATGTATTACTGAGCACGAAGGGTGACGCAAGTCTTCACACGTAACCTGGACTCTCTCATTTGATGCTGACATGGACATCTAATTCATTATTCACGCTTTACTTTGGTGGTTGGGATTGGTTTACTAAATAACAAATATCTAAATAGCCAGTCACCTGGTGAGTCTTATGATGTAAAATACAATTATATTTCAGTTAGGTAGAAAAAAAAACACCTAATACATATAGATATTAGGAGGTCGATTCAAGCCATGTTCAACGTTCTGTGTTCTCTCAATGAATAAAAATCACAAAACATTTAGCTCTCAATTCACACATTTAACATGTGAGATGATAATGGAGTAACACTGGCACCATCACACACATACAAACACCCCAGCCCTGACAATGAGTCAGCAGACTCTCAGACCCAAGCACATCTCATGTCAGTAAACACACGCAGACACACTGCTCCACCCTCTCCTTCCCCTCCTCCACCAAGTGTGAAGAAGTTTCCATCCACCTGAGTCATTTTTCCTCCCCGGTTGTTTATCTGTGAATAGTATCACATGTCTGATCTCAGAGCTCAATCGTAACAGAAGCAGTGTCTGTCTTGAGAACGTAGAACATATTTGATGACGAATCAGCCGTATGGTGTTTTCATTTTTTCCACACTTGGTTTCTCATCTCAATTTCTCAGTTTTCCCACTTGTATAATGTGTTTTTGTCTTTCAATTGCTAGGGCTCATTTGAGCATTTTATGCTTCAGTCAAACTTCCAAAGAAATTTCATTACTACATTTTTACCAATTCTGTTCCGCATTCTCACTTACAGCCTAAACCACTCTCAACTGTCTACTTCTGCTTATAGACAAAAATCACGTTAAAGCCTTCAAGGCTGCATATAAAGAGTATTAATTATGGAGTATAAATATTTACAAAAACAAAAAGATACTGTATATCTTCTTTTATATGAGGCAGTCCTCCAAAAAAGGGAAATGGCTCAAAGCCCATCAAACATATTGAATAAATATGTATCCAAGCTCACTGCTGCATTACGTTTAGTGGTTGAGGTGGAGGCTTAAAGCAGAAGAGCAGCAGGAGGACAGACTGGACGGCTGTAGACAGTGATGCTATCGAGTTATATACTGGTGGGAAACCAGACCTGCGACTTGGCAAGGTTGAGCGCTCCCGGGCCAGTGCAGTGGGCTCAGGTGTGCTTGTGTCCCGTAGTCCGGGCACTGGGCAGGTGGAGTTGGGCAGCTCACGTTGGCCTGAAACCCAAGAGAAATGCAGTGGCTCAAGTGTCAGGTAAAGGTTAGCGCTGTGTCCGCTGTTAGGGTGACGTACAACAATGGACAGTCTCCTGGACTGGGTGTTTGGTTTCTGTGGTAGGGATGACACAACTATGAAGTGATAGCTAGCAAAGAAAAAGACTTGGATTGGAATGTTGAAGATCTCAGCTGGATCCTACTGTACAATCACCAGCCTTTGTTACTAAAATTACAGGTCTGGAGTAACTGTTGTCAGAATTTTCCAAAAACATTTCCAGTCTCACACAGCGACTGTGGAAAGAAAAAGGTAAGGCTCGAAATAGTAGAGACAAATCTATAGGCGTAAAACAGACCCTGTATCTGCAGTCTAATGCCACATTGAGGTGAGTACTGAGGAATAATTCCAGCACCACGAAGTTATTGGTGATTTGATCATTGATACATTGTTTGTTCATATATCGTGCATTGGAGTAAACATATGAAATACACATTCACATGTTGATTCTTACTTGCAGTGCACAGTAATGATGCCACTGACATTAACTAACTTGACACAGCGCGTTTAAAAGTCAAATTTTATCATTGGACCACAGACGATGACAACAGCGGCTGAGGTTGAGATACTCTCTTGTGTGTGTGTGAGTGTGCACACCTGCAGCGGCGCTGATGAGGAAAAAGCTCCTGCATCAATATAAACCCTAATGACCACATTGGTGTTAATAGGATTAATGTTTTCTCACATAATCTAAACAGATTTCAGTCCCTCAGCCTTGGACTAACTGTCCCTCGGGGAGTGGCTCTGCAGCACGACCACATCAGCGCCTGTCAATATCCCCCTCCCTATTTCAGATGTTATCGATCCCACTATAATAACAACAGTTGGCCCCGTGCACATTCCTCCCTTCCACTTCCACAAACCTCTGAATTTAAAGGCGGCTAATATTGGCAGGTTGTTTTTGTTGTTTTGTAAAACAGAGCAGCCGCTGCCGTGTTGATGGTAATGACAGGTTTGATAAAAGGCCATAATAACAGGCTCTGCAGGGATTTTGAGACCCACGACTGTTTTGCACTGTGTGGCTTAAGTAAGTTAAAAAAAGACAACTGCATAATAACTATTTAGACCTGTCACTGACCACCCTGCTGCTGTATGAAACCTGCACAGGCACAGAGGCATCACTGCTATTGTTGGTGAACAACGCCATATTATTGGATTGAGTTTCTGTCTGTCTATATCTATTTATCGATCTATCAATCTTTCTTGCTGCAACGACAATGTTGTCAAACTAAGATGTGGAACTGGAAGAAAATCCTATTGAACAGAGCAACAAAAAATGTTAAATAGCTTCAGCTTAGTCCTAAATAATTTTACCATGGAAAGATATCTCCGTTTTAGAAGTAAGGGACTGTTCTTCCATGTCTTATTTAAGGACAGAAACCAGGGTCCTCTCACATGGTCCAAACCTGATGAAAATCGATGTACACTTTAAATTATAATTTTATCTACATGGGAAGCACATGATGAACTTTCCTTCTGAATCAGAATCTATCTATTTATCTATCTGTCTGTCTGTCTGTCTGTCTGTCTGTCTGTCTGTCTGTCTGTCTGTCTGTCTGTCTATAATACTCACATTTTATAAATTACATGAGGGAACTATACCCATATTAGGAACTTTTGAAAGGTATGAGTCTTTGGGCTGTATGAAACCTTAAAAACAAAAATAGGAACGTTCTATTTTGGAGTATTTGTTCTACTTTCAGACCGTGTCTCATCTCCTTAAATGGTCTGCTGTGGTTTAGACAATACATTTTTGTGTCACGTGTAATTTGCTTTAATTGCACACAAGCATAACTGTAATGGAAAGTTGGCCTGGGTCTGAGGAGCCTTTATGGAAACAATACAGATTGTGATAAGCAAAAATGGGCTGGAACACTTGAGTATGCAGGTATTGCTTTTTCCCCCCGAGCTCTGAGGGAAAACTTGGTCTCTTTGTTGGGACGGTAATTAAAAGTGAGGGTGAGCTCACTTAAGAAATTGATTTTTATACTTATTGCACTGGGTTTTATTTTTAGTTTGTCCCTGGTTCACCCGGAGCCTCCGTGGCCTACATTGTTGATTTTTTTTTTTTAAGCAGAACCCTTTTTAAACACAAGGCTCTGGATTAAAGACTGTGATAAAGTCCTGCATATGTCACAGAGAACGTCAAGGGCCTGAGTAAAGAAAAAAAAAAATTTTTTTTATACATCTCAGCAAGACTTCCCTTTGTTGGGGACAACAAACAAACAAAAGCCATAAAACTGGACCATCAACAAGATTCTTCAGATTCTCCCTTCTTTTTGAGAAGTTATCACCTTTACAGAAAATTTCACTTGGGTTTTGGTGAAAACATTTAATTTTGTGTTGTTTTTGTCAAATGGTTATAAAAATGTTAGAAACATTTAGAACTATTTTTAATTTATGGCCATCTTGGCAAATTTAGGGCATACATTTTGAATTATTTGTACTATAACTTTGAGTTATCCACGCAAAGATTTGTCTTTTTTGTTGAGAATATAATTTTTGGTTTTAGTGGCTGGATCCCCATCTTTATCTTTCGGCTCTTGCTTATCTCACCTGTTCTTCACCCATACTTTTGGTGGCCTAGTGGTTAAGGAACTGGCCTGAGGTTCGCTTCCACTTTAGGTTAGAATCCCCCAGCTGCCAGGTTGCCTGAGGTGTTTTGGTTATAGCTCCGACTCACATAACTTCCAGTTGGATCACCACCCACGGGAAGGCTGACAGTATGGTGGGTGGTAATTGTGGTGACTGCTACCCCTGCGACCTGGCAACAAATATTTGGATGAATAAATGAATGAATAACATATGGATACATATGGATTTAGTTCGTGATCATCTCACAGTTTTAGCTGAATTTAATTATTTAATTTAATGATTTATTTTCCTAATTTCAACAGTTTATTATTGAACTATTGTCTTTTGGAAACAAAACATATCATAATTTGTAAATCTTTGGCTAATTATGATGTACTGCAGTTCTAACTCCAGCAACACTATGATGATGAGGAGGATAATGATGACGCACATACAATTATGCTTTTTTTGTGATCACGTGACCATGTGTACCACGGACATTGGACAGGTTGTACCTGCTGCTCTTCTGTTAATTGGGAGTAATGATTTCTACACCCTGAGAAACCTTATCCACCCTTTACATAAGTAAGACACTTTAGTCACAGCAGCATGTCACTGAGTTAACTCCCAGTCCCAACCGTGGTTTAAGGAACCAAAACAAAAAAACTTTGAATTTTAGCTTAGAACAGAAACAAAACCAGAAACCGGATATTTTTTCTGTTCTTGAATAGAAAGGCTTAATGAAAAATTATGGCAACCAGTAAAAAACAGTTGTAGTTAGTTCTTTAAAAATCCTGCTACAATCAAAGTCATTTGTTTTCTGAAAAGGAACTATATTTTTGGTTCTAACCAGTTCAGGAATCACCCGTCACCCTAATGGTGGAACACAAAACCAGAAACGTTAAAGTGTCATTTTTATTTCAAAACTGTTTGGCAAAATGTTCTAGTTCAGGGCCCTGACTAACATAGACTTTTAAGGAGACAAATTACTTCGATTCAGCGCCACCTGAGATTTTTTAAGAACCCAAATTAGCCGGTATGAGACGGTTACGTTTTTTTTAAAAATACACATTTTTGTTACAGAGCAAAAATTGCTTACAGTTTTTGTGTTACACTCTTAAAACCAGTTCAAATCCATGCTTACTGTTAGCCCTCAAGTACTTAAAAAATACTTTTATAACTTAACAGGCTTCTTATAAAATGTATTTTGCTCTCAAATGTTGATATAAATCTGGGCAGGTTACTGCCTTTTTTGTTGCTGTTTTATCAGTTAAATCAGTATACCTACAGATACCTTGGTCAAAGATGGTTTTTCTTGTGTTTGTGACAAATTGATTTCAGGGCCAGTGCAAGATAGATTAAATACTTAAGAGCCATCTAGTGGTAAGGAAATCAAGTTTTTCATCATTGTGACATTATGAGACACACATAAAATGTCATCTCTGCATTTAATCCATCACCAAAGTGAACAGAGGGCAGTTTTGAGCAACCAGGGAGCAGTGAGTGGGGATGGTGCCATGCTCATGCTTTGTGGAATCAAACCTGAACACTCCCGATCCAAGGCTGCTTCCTTAACCACTAGGTCCAAAGAAGATTTTTCTGATGTCCAAAACTGTAAGTTTACAGCAGGTTTAGCTAGTAGCTAAGCTAGTATTACTATTAGCATTACAGGTCTACTTTTACCTTACAAAGGTGACATGATTTTTTTCGACGTACTACAATAAAGTGTAATTACACATCCACTCCAGTAGTTGGCAGTGGCGCTCTCAATGCCCATTGTGCGCAGTGAGTTGAACTATATCTCTTTTTGTTTTCTTTATGTTAACAAGGATACGTGACGTTATGCAGAGGTGTACCTAGAACTATTTTATAGACAATTGCTATCATTTATAGTTGCGGGGACGCTAATAGTTTTCTTCTTGCTAGGGGGGGCATAACAGAAAATAATTGAGAAGCACTGCATTAAACCAATGTAAAATATCTGTCCCTGTGTAAACTCGGTGCATTGTAATTCAGTATTTGAGGACAATGGGGAAGGGAAGGAAGTCCAAGCTGTTGTGGTTTTACCTGGACATTATGCAACTGTGACCTAGAGAAACCTGCAGCACGCAATCATGACCACAGCGTTTCGATCGAGTCAGGTTGTTTGCCATTTGAGAACCGTGACTACGCACACCGCCTTCTGTCTCCGCCTCCGCCATCAGAGCAAGCACATTGAATTTCTGTTTATCGGAAAACAAAAGCCTGTGAGTAAACTTCACAGTGGAAGCAAGAGGGTGGAATTAGGCCTTTAAGCTATGGAGGCTTTCCCCCTTCATTTGTTTTCAAAATACTGCGAGTTTCCCCTTGTTGCCTGTTACCTAGATACGGAATGTGAGATAAATCATACTTTCATCTGGCTTTTTCAGGAGTTCTTATTATCTGCCTTGTTGGGGATGAAAAACAAGAACACACTGTTCCATTTTCCATGTTCACCTGTTGTCCTATAGCACTCACTCACTGTAGGAGCAGGTGCTGGATCCCAGCTGCTGCTGCTGTGTGTGTATGTGAGCCTGTCTTTGTATAATGAGGACAAATTCAGAGTTTAAAAAATAGCTGTAAGTAGGGCTGTCACATTTAATCAGAAGTTTGAATATAAATAAATACGTGGGTGATAAAAGTTCAACCCAAGGGTAGAAAACCCATGCGCGTAAGATTCATTTTTTTCCAAAGTGGTTCCTGCAAAATCCTGCAGGTATTAGACATATAACTTAAATCGTCTCTTTGTTGATCAGTAAAATGCAGATATATATAGATAGATAGATTTATTAGAGAGATTTATTGTTCATTCATTTTCATCTGCTTATCCGTAGCTGGGTCTCAGAGGCTGCAGTCTCCACAACTGCCACACAAATCAACCTGCACCATACTGCCTTCTTGCAGGTGGCAAGTCCACTGGAAATTTAATTGTAAAGTTTGGCACATAATATTATATACTCTGTTTACCGAAGACAAAGAGTACATACATCTACATGATACTCTGTTTTCTATTCCAGAGTTCTCTATGTGAAAATGTTCAGAGGGGAAAACATGATGTCCTTATTTGGACATACTTTAGCCTGTCACATAAGAGTAGTTTAACGATGAAAAAAGACAGCTGTGTCTTTATTAGGCAATTCATTAAAGTTTAGGATTAGGTTTCCTGCATAGAATAAAACTATTTTATTAACTCCATATTAAATTAGGCCAACGTCTTTCAGATGGGTGAAAACAGACTTGTAAAATCTTTAATGGATGATGTTTGACGTCACAGATGTGCTGTAAACAATCAACATGTTGCACACTTCATTAGAAGAACCACAGAGAGAGCAGACTCGTACAGACTGTGTGATCAGACTCCTAAACTAAAGAATTAGATGGAGAAATTCTCAGTCTCCAGGAAGTGTCACGTTGACATGACTTCTGATCAGAGTCTGGGATGATAATTAGCTCCATTACATGCAGACACAGTTGATCCTGAATTGGTAAAAGCTGAGTGCTAGCATGCATGCATTTGAAAGTAAATCATGATCTGTGTTGGTTTGTGTGATTCAAAACTGCTTTTTGAGTATCTATCATCCCTCAGCAAAAAAGCAATTTGCAGCATAAGACTTCTAATATTGTTGGAAACACAGATACTGATTTATTAAGATACAACGGGGCCGATAATATTGGTGGACGGATATTATTACAGACATCCATATATTGCACTTGAGTATTTTTTGCTTGCTTTCATCAGGTTATTTTAGTAGAGTGTTCTCTTTTGTCTCATTTCCTATCAATTTTGTCCCACCTTTTTATTTTATCTTTCAGTTAATGTTAATTTTCTGTAATGCTAACTTGCAGCTAACTTCGTATCACTTATGCTAATGTCCTGTGATGGTTATTTGTGCTTCAGACAGATTTCTCCTAAGGACATTACATAAGGCACAATTGAAATACTTAACATTGAATGTTTAAGGCTAATGTTTTAGCAACGTAGGCAGCAGATTCTCACCGCTAATTGTTAATTCTGGGGTCCACCAGCACCTTAAGTAAACTCACTGGAAAAAAACTATATCATATCTAGGTCATTATTTATTGGTGATCGAATTCACTTTGTTCTCTCGTTCACATACATGCAGACGTGAAACAAAGCAAGTGGGTTAACGCGGGGAACACAGCAATGGCAGATGAGAAGGCCACATTTCAGTCGCACGTAACTCGACACCACTCTCCTCTTCCACATTTCCCCTCCTCGTCTTCCTCCTTTTAATCCCCCTCATGATTTGTGAGTCCACTCATAAATACCATATCAATAAGTGTTCAAACCCTCACCTGCTGCACACAGAGAGTTGTCGTGTCACAGCCAGGTGTGGGAGGTTGAAAACAGACCGAAACGTGCCATTATGGAACATTATCGCCACTCATTCCACAACATCGGCGTGGGTGTGTTTGCATGTGTGTGTGTGAAAGATAACCCAATCACTTATCACCCATGGAGTTTGATGACATGTGAGCCAAATAAGGCTCATGGAAAATTCAGGGTTCAGTGGGCTCTGCAGAACCAGATGCTTTGTTGTCATGCTCAGTCTAATAGCAGTTAAAGCTGGCGTGGGTCTATTTCTTATTCAACGTTGGTCTCAGTGTTCGTGCCGTATTCTGTTGTGGCTCTGTAAAAAGGAAATTGAACGACCTACGTGAACAGAGTTGTGCGGAACTGTTCTGGTCAATTACATCTGCTTGACAAGTAGGGTGAGTGACACACGTCAAAGGGCACAAAAGGAGATGGCTGAATAGGTTAAGAGAAGGACTGGAAGGTCATGAAGATGGAAGACATTGTAGATCGATGGGTAATGAGGTCGGGATCCCAGCCATAGTGTAAGCAAAATATGACAGTAACACAATAACTAGCAAGAAGACCCAATAGGTCCTGGATGATACATTAAGAAAAAAAGGCCTGAAATTATGTTTTATTTTGTCCATTTCTCAACCTAAATGATTCTTTTCCCTGCAGTGATGCCTCTGTGCCTGCACAACTTTTAGTTACTCTAATTACTGCCATGAAAGCTTATCTTTCTTTCACTCACAAGTAAAACATCAAAAAATCTGTATGTTCAAATCTTTACAGATTTTCCCACAGTTTCACAAAACTAAGTGTTACATTATTAGAAGCAAACATTCACACCCGAACAGAAGCTATTGTGTTGGGTGTGTAGTTTAAAAGTGTCTGAAAAGCACTATACTGTTTTGCTGGTTTGTTTTAAGTGATAGCAAAATGTGTGAGTTTGCAACTATATCCCCTCATATTTAATAACGTCTACACCTCCTTCTTCTCTTTTCAGCCTGTCCCTTATTTAGGGATCAATATTTTCCATCTCCCCCTGTCCTCTGTATCTTCTACTCTGACTCCAACTACCTCCATGTCCTCCCTCACTGCATCCATCAATCTTCTCTCTGTCTTCTACCTGGTAGCTCCATCTCTAGCATCATTCTTCTACCAATGTATCCACTGTCCCTCCTCTGAACATGTCCAAACCATCTCAATCT
>JAFBJS010004070.1:112351-173569 GCA_016785265.1 Paraplagusia blochii | reverse complement strand
TTCTCCAAACCTTCCTGTCTGTGTTGTCCCTCTAATCACCTCATTCCTGATCCTGTCCATCCTTGTGTCTCCTAAAGAGAATCTCAATATTGAAGAAAGTCTGTTGTTTCATTAAAAAATGAACTGAAGCTGTGACTGGATTTAAATAATAATAATTTACAAATAAAACCTTTGTAAAGCACATTGAGCCTGCCTTGTGCATGAAATGTGCTATATAAATAAAATTGAAATTGAAGATTGAAATATGTAGTGAACATCTAGGCAACAGTGTAGGAGGTTATGAATTTTCCATTGAGATTGCATTTTTCTTTATCCATCTTTATGTTTGCCATCCAAATGTTGCTGATGCATCTTCTGTATGCAACCCGTTTTTCCAGTATATGTGGCCGACTGTGGGTCGGAGTCAAAATGAAGATCTACGTCAAAAGGTTGTGGCATTAAAAGAAATTTATCTAAGTTTTACCTCATTATTGTCAAGTTTACTTCACTGACCTTCAATACACTTGATAAACTAACAGACCTACTGTGTCCTGTCTTACCCCAGTAATAAATTTGATTTGGAACTAAAAGACGAAGGACAACCCTTGACTCTCTCTCTTAAAATACAATATTTTGACACTTTATTCCCTTATTTGTTCACACAACGTCAACAGTTAGATGAAATTCTGTAACATGTAAGGAGGAAAATCACAGTCCTCGTCTGGCCCTTTTTCATTGATTTTGTTTTAGATCCCTAACCTTGTATGATGAACCAGAAACTTGAACCAGAAAGTGTAATCCTGTGGTTTGAAGGTGAGATCACCTCAGGTCCCCCACCCTAGACTCCCCTGAGGCAACCAGGAGACACTGGTAGATAGAAAAGGGATTAAATAGAGGATAGAGCAGGGGTGTCCAACCAGAGAGAGGCTAAGAGCCACAGTTACTTACTGTGCTGCTGTCAAGAGCCTCATGCTATACATGGGAACACATGTCCTGCCCCCAGTCCCTAAAAAAACTCCTTCACTCTTCTAAAATGTCCTGTCTTCACCTTCATATTTTCCTTTTACTGTGCAGTTTCCACCTGCCAACGTGGTAGGCCTACACTACTCAATGTTTCTAACCTTCAGGTCACTTGTGTCAACACCAGACATGGGGACTCGAGTCTGAGACTCGGACTCGAGTCGCACTTAAGTCGCACAAAGACTTGTGACTTGACTTGAGACTTGCCCTGTAAGACTCAAGACTCGATTCGGACTTTGGTGTTATGACTCGTGATTAAAGTCCATTATCAAGGAATTATTTATTTTATCATTTAACGTATTTCACTTCTTTTGATGCGTTTCCCAGCGCTATGGAAAAATCACTGGCAGAAGTAGAAGTAGCTACCTCAAGTTTAGGTTTCATATCACAGTGACCATGGCGGCAGTAAACCAGACTAGAGCGATACCTTTTGTCATTGCATTTGCTTATAAAGACTTTGCGCAGACATCCAGTACGTAAGCTATTTGAGACTTGAAACTTGACTTGGACATGGGACGAAAGACTTGGGACTTGATTAAGCATTGCCCCTCAAAGACTCGAGACTTGACTTGGACTAGTGCATAAAGACTCGAGACTTGACTTGGACTTGGAAAAAGTCAACACACATGAGATCCTACCATAACATTAGCACCAAATTTGACATGAAGGCAAAGGCCATATAAAGTAGTTCAAAGAGCTGCACGCTGTTGGACACGTCTGGGATGGAGGGACAGTGTATGGGAGGGAAAGCTTTAAGCAGATTTTTCAGCGAGTGCACAGGTTTGTCCACAGTGTAGCCCGGACTGCAGCATAACTGTTATACAGCTTGCTGAATCATTAACACCTCAGCATGTGTCAGAGAGGCTGGTGATGTGGAGTACACTCTGTATTTTAGAGGATGTACAGGTTTTCATATACCTGCCCTCACCTGACTGCAGTATTTTCTGAATGGTTTACGTATAGCAGTATGTGGAGCCTGTTTCTGTGCATCATTCTATGGCAACTTGAAAGACTTAATATGATGTTTAATGTAGCGCCCTTAGTAAGTTCTGTTCCAAAACTATACCCTCGACACTTACATTCTCCAGGTTCGGGAAGCCAGATATCAATAAGAGGTCATGAGGTTAACAGTTGAGCTTCAGTACGAGCACATGCGCGGCGAGACCATGACCGAGATCGCTTGTGCGCCACATGTGGTAGAGCATGGTAATTGCTCATATTATATAAATGGGCTTGGTAACCATGTGGGTTACACCAACATTACGGAACCTTCTTAACTAATGACATATATGTTTGTATTTTTACATATATTTATAAATCTATATATGAAAATACTTTGACATATTGTTTAACATTTTAGGACAATCTAATATAAATAAATTAAGGTAGTTTGATGTATTTTTTGGAATTTAATTGTTTTATATTCAACTACTGACAATAATAGAAATGGTAATAGTGGTTAGTAATATAATCAGCTTTATTTAGTTTTGTGTTCTCTTTTGTAGGGTTTTGTTTATTAATGGGTAATGGATGCTGTTGTTTTGGGGGGAAATTTTGGGTTAAATAAAAAAGAAAAATTTGATTTGATTTGAAAATTTGATTTGATTTGATCACTGTAGTGAGCAGGGGGCAGCTCGCTGAGCCAGTGCCTGGGGAATGGTGTGGGGACCATACCATGCTCAGGGCACCTCAGCAATAACTTGCCAGTAGGGGGATTCAAACCAGGCTCTTGTGGACCCAAGTCCATTTCCTTATCCACTAGCCCACCAACTGCCACATCAAAACTTCTTTTGCTTTATTTTTGTCAATTCTTAAATTGTGTATGGATATTTATATCAATAGAGTGTATGCTGACCTCCAGTGGGCTCGCCACCTGCAGGAAGATACTATGTGGTGCAGTGTGATTTGTGTGCATTCGTGGAGAACACCGTAGTGGTTGAAAATGGATGGATGTGTATAAGCTGAATCCTTTTATATGCTTATTTCATTTTGTGATATTTAATGTTAATGAAAAAAAACAAGCATTATTTGTTTAGTTTTATTTATTTTTTGTTATACTCCTCACATTCTTAGTCTTGATGTATTTATTCAAGTTTTTGTGACTCAATGTACTGCAGTTCTTAAAGATTAGGATCTATTTAGAGATTAAAAACAATAACCGCTACTTTACGTAATGAGTAAATTAATTAGTACAAATACGTTATAGCTTAAGGCAGATACTATCTAAATCTGCATCACCGTTGCAAAAACAATTCAACATTCCTTAATTTGTATAGCAACAACCACAGGTCAGGTGTAAATAAGGGAAGCCTTTTTTTAGGATTCATCAAAAGAGTAGGGAGGATGGAGACAAACCTTCAGGTGGTGGTGCTGAGTTTACAGATACCTGCTGCCTCTCATCACCACACTGTCACTGTGTACCCACAGGTAACAGTGATCCTTCCCTCTCTGTGAGAGCTGCTGTGTCAGCTCCACAGAAGAAGTGTTGTGGGAGTATTTCAGGTTTCTCTCTCCCACTGTCTCCGAGAGAAATTAAATTGTATTCACACAGGAGTCGTGAAACCGCACGCAGGGGAGTAATGCACCGTTTTATATCGATGCTTCTGGCTGCACAGAGGGATAATGGTCTTATAAATAGAAAAAGATAATATGAAGGTGGCACATAATGGTAACAAAATTCAAATTTGATTTGTTGGCTTTTTTGACATAGCAGTGGCTTCATGTGCACAGCTGCACCTTGACCTCGCCTTTATAAAGAATACCTAAAAGTTCCAATAGGCTGGAACTGATGCGCGTCTGTTCCTCTACTGGCACCTGCGATCAATAATCCATTTATGTTCTCGGTAGAAATAGCCTTGTAGTAATGTTTTTGTCCGTGCCTGGAGATGGTTGACTAGGAGACACAGAATGGCACCCTTGATTACTCAGAAAGACCTCTCCCTCTGCGCTCTCTTTTTATTTTCCTTTCACCCTCCTACAGAGCTGCTTGATTGAGTTTGCAGCCAACGAGGCCAATTTGTTGCCCCTGAAGAGAAGTCGGAAAAATGTTGAAAATCACAAACTGTGCCTGAGATGGAAAAGTTAAAAAACATTGTAAGAAATAATGAATGCAAGGGTTAGAATAAAATATATTGTTGTGAGTTGACAAATTATGGAGCATTACACTGAAGTACCATTACATTTTATAACCACACAATATCTATCTATTCTAGGCAATTCAGTTGATCTACGTGCAGTATGTGTCAACCATAATGTCATCCATTTTGCTCCACCAGGTTTTGTTCTTGGGTCTTTTTTTTCACACTCTTGACCTTAAAGTAAAACTAAATACATGTAGTTTCTGTAAAACCTTTTGCACAGTGGCCTAGTGGTTTGGGGAGCAGACTTGGCAAAACCTCTGGTTCAAATCTGCTCACTGCCAGGTGGTGCTGAGTTGCACCGAGAATTGAATTGTCCAGACCCACATAACCTCACCACTAACAGGAAAGCTTCCAGTGTTGTGCAGTGTGATTATTATTATTGTCATTATTGTTTTGGTGGCAGTTGTGGGGACTGCTGTCCCTGCGTACTGCCAACAGATATGATACCATTGTGTATGGCAGTTTAGATTGAGATGGTTTGGACATGTTCAGAGGAGGAGAGGACAGTGGTTATATTGGTAGAAGAATGATTCTAGAGATGGAGCTACCAGGTAGAAGACAAAGTGGAGATTGATGGATGCAGTGAGGGAGGACATGGAGGTAGTTGGAGTTAGAGTTGAGGATACAGAGGACAGGGGGAGATGGAAATTGTTGACTGGCTGCGGCAATAACTGAAAAATAAAGGGACAATCCAAAAGGAAAAGAAGAAGAATTATGTTTCGTTTAATATAATCGCCTCTGTGGCGCAAGCGATTAGCGTGTTCCGCTGCTAACAGAAAGGTTGGTGTTTTGAGTCCATCCAGGTACGTTGCTTTGAGGCAGTTGGTGGCCTAGTGGTGTAGGTAACACAGTGAAGGTAATAATACAGCTTTAATGGTACATTGTTTTTCCATTTCTTTATGTAGTTTATTGTTGCTGTAGAGCACTTTACTCCACCTTTGACAATTTAACAGCTTCATATAAATAAATCAGACGGTATTGGATGGAAAGAGTTATAAATAGCAGATGTCGTATTTATATCACCAGAGGAAGTAATGATGATGGTATTGACTTGCTGTTTCACTGGACGTTTTACAAGAAGGCAGCCACTTCACTGATGACTGGGTGAAATAGCTGGTCCTATGATCAATGTGCTGATGTACACAGAGTAAATCAATAGTCATCTGGCTCCAGCTGGCGGGGGCTTTATGCTATGTTTGAGGGCATTCGAAATTCAATTTTAGTGCCATTTGGAAACAACAAAATCCATTTTATATATGTATGTGTTTTTGTTCCACAGGAGAGGTTTGAGGCGTTGTTTAGGATCTACGACGAACAGACGACATTCCAGATGTTCAAAAGCTTCCGAAGAGTCCGGATCAACTTCAGTACCCCCGAAGCTGCTGCCCGCGCTCGAATTGAGCTGCATGAGTCGGACTTTAATGGCAACAAGCTAAAACTCTACTTTGCCCAGGTGAGCTTTAAAGATAGAGGCTCTACTGTGGCAGGGAACCTTGGAGACTGCTGGTCCTGATGGCTAGGTCCTTTGGAAAAGCCGCCTCTCTGGCTTTTGATAATATCTCTGCTCAAATATAAAATATTATGGCAGCCTTGAATACAAACATCAGATGCTGACACAACAACAGTTGCTATGGTCGACTCAAGTTTACCTTTTGTCATGTTGCTGGCAGTGGTCAAGGCTATGATATAACCTTGGCAGAATTTGACAAAAAAAAAGTATAATTTTTGTGCACTGTTACTCCTACGCAGAGACGGTAAGAAAACAAGTATGAATTCAGTGACAATGAACAGAACTGGCAAAGTTTGTAGAGTAGAGTCAAATTAAATTAAGGTAACTGATCCAGAGGTTGATTGGTTTAATGTGTGTGCATGGGATTTTCTTCTGATACTGGGCTGTCCCAGGGTCTCATGGTGCTCCTAGCAAGATATTGCTGCCCCCCCTACCCTACTATAGAACATTTGCCTCTACAGTTTGCAAAGCAGAGAGTCCTGGGTTCAATTCTAAGGGCAACCACAACATTGGTGCCCGTTAACAGCAGCTATAACAACTGCTGCTGTTAACACAATAATTTCTTTGAGTATCACTTTCTTTCTTTCTTTCTTTCCTTTTCTTTTCTATCTGTCCACGCAGTAAAAAAAAAATAGTTTTTTTGCAATATATATATATATTTTTAATTTTGCAATTTTGCACTAAGAAGCCAAGAAATTCTTGGTGATTGTTGTATAACCCTTAATGTGGGAAGTAAATTATTTTAATTATTTTTATCTTTTTATCTTTATACCTTGATTTTTCTTATCAATTAAGTTTTCTGTGTACGTGGACACACACACACACCTATTGTGTATGCAGCAAAAAAAGGTTTTTTGGCCCACCCCTGTGTGCATGGTGCAGTCCAAAAACATACAGGATTAGCATATTCCCTTTCAATAAGAGGAAATCCCCAGAGATTCAAGAATGCTGCGTTTTGCTTCAGTTTTAACCACAATGCTGAAAAATATACGCTAAAGGTTGCATCAAGCTAACAGTAATTAAGAACATATAAAAGATCAGAACTTCCCTGGAAACCACTAATATCAGTATTAGTGGTTTAATCAGTACTTTTTCCCGTACTGATCTCTGCTGAACAGTACAGTATTATAATTCTACTATATATTGAGGCCTTTCAGCTGTGTGTATAGTAGTAATTGTAATGAATGGAAGATATGATGATACTAAAATCACTATCACAGGAAGGATCCTGCAATTTGACACCAAAGATTGAGGCTGTGACTACAAATCTAATGTGCTTTGCTGCTCTTCATTCAACAATTTCCTATGACCTACTTTAAATAATTTTTTTACATCTTCTCCAAAATGGAATATTCAGCTTCATCAATGTGCTGGATAATATTGTATTATCAAGTTAAGATACAGCAACGTGCACTGTGCCGTTGATTGAAGACACTGAAGCCTTTTTTACTTTTATTCCCTGTTCAGATCCAGAATGGTAATGAGGACATTGATAAGTCCTACCTGGCCCCTCCACAGCCCGTCAAACAGTTCCTGATCTCACCGCCTGCATCACCACCAGTGGGCTGGAGCCAGAGCGAGGACGCCACGCCCGTCATCAACTATGACCTGCTGTGTGCTGTCGCCAAGCTCGGGCCTGGTCAGTTCCAAAGAAATTTCTGTTTTTCCGTGTTATATGATGTTTGCTCTCAAAACCGTCAAGTACAAGGTAAAAGTTCCTGTAATTTGAGTCTTTTACCTCAGCTCTGTAACCCAGATACAAACAGGAAATGAATCACCTCCTCAGCACAGTGGGTGTATTTGGGACAAAGCAAGTGGAGTTGAGTTTTTACTGATTTATTTTGTAGCGCAATTTTTTTTTTTTTTTTTTTTGCTGCTTTTATACACCTAACGATGTTGTCAGGAGGTGATCCATTGAATAGGTCTGAGGGAGAAGGTTGTCATTTTCAGAACTTGGTCTCCTGTGTCCTTCATAATGCTCCATAATAACAACAGTCATCACCAACACCCACATCCCTTATATCACTGTTCACTCACGTCATAAAGAAATTGAATATTTGTACTGTGGTTTGGGAGGTTAAAATTGTAAATGAATATGTAGAACAGTATTAGCTATGACTTAAAGTCCGCGTGTGGGACATTTGGCATTGTACTATTGTGTCAAGATATTCACTTATCCAGGTCAGAATGCCCAAAGGATTTAGTTGCAACTAGCAACTAGTCTTCTTCTGCAGCAGACTGTCTGCCTTGAGATACCATCCTAGGAAGTTGCTGCTCATTATTACCGCAGCAGTCTTCTCCAGATGGTTGTGACCACGACTCCCATTCACATCTTGAGCAGCACCATGTTAACTGCTCATCACCATCAGGAATGGTCTCTGATCCAAAAAGAAGTGTCCAAAATAACTCTTTACACCTGTGTCCAGTGGAGAAGGGAGTGGTCTAGAAAGCTCATTGGGGAATGAAATGTCTTTTAACTCTAAGAAGAAGCCCAATTACTTAAAACTACTTTTGGATATCATGACCTGGATGAGAGGGAAGTACACTCTTCTTCTGGTTCAACCTCAGATGTACAGAATCTACTTTGATCCTTTACAGAGCATAACAACAACCCCTTAACAAAATGATGAGACAGGTACTTTTCACTTTAGATATTATGAAGCTTAACAGCACCTAGATTCTTCAACAATGGACAGTACATTTACCCTGGGACAATATGGAAAAAGTTTCCAAATTTCACAATTATTGGTTGTTTTAATGTATGATTTTTCTGTACAGTGGCTTGAGTTGTTGTTTTGATTTGGCACTTTAAACAAATAAAAGTATTCTAAGAGACAGCTCCAGAAATTCAACAACCTCCAGGTTAGTACCACCCAAATGTTAGTACCCACAGTGGCCCGAGCAGGAGCAGGCTTTCGCTTTGGCTTAAAGTCTGTATCATTAGTGTCAATCTCCGGGGTTGACCTGCTTGGCAAGATTAATCCAGGTTAGAATGGTTGAGGAGAACATTGGTGTAACAAATGTGTCCTCCCAGGCCACAATCACACCCACACCCTAGGGCTTTGGTGAGTCTCAGGGGTTCGGTGGAGGGCAAGACACCGTGGAGGTCAATGGGCATAAGAAACTGGTGGGGTTCGGTAGCTCCAACAAGGTTAAGAACCACTGCTGTAGAGTCTCTCTCATAAGTGTGTCATTTACTCCACACTTCCCCTCTCTATGGTCCCGTCTCCCACTAATATAAAATGAGGCGTCATGAACAGGATTGTGCCCACCTTCATGGAATTCTGCACCCGCAACACCACTCCTCTGCGGTCTCTGCTTCAGATGACCACTTAGCTACGCCTCACCCCGACAATTGGGTTCACCATCTGCATCTATGGTTCAGGAGGGGCGCGTATGGTGTAGTGTGGTTTGGATGGCAGTCATGGAGACTACTGACTACCTCTTATCCATTAACAGGTCAGAGAGGCACTAGTCTTCACTACTGCAGCCCAAATCACACCGCACCATACTGTTAGCCACCATCCTGTGTGTGGTGAACCCACTAAAGGTTACGTGAATCCGGAAAATTCTATGTAATAAGGAAGTTGAAATTCATAAATTGTTGATGATGAGCAAAGTATTGTTAAAGGTCTTCTGTGTCCTAATAATTGAAATAACTCCTATATGTATTAAGAAGTAATGACAAAGGACAAGTTAAGGAAACACAGTCAGGTTGTTTCTTTTCTCAGAGATTCTATCAGTTTTAGTGTTCCAACCAGACTCTAAATTGCTGCAACCTTTAAGAAAATGCCAACTAACACACACACTAAGGACAAGGAACACAGTGCACACTGTCTATGTTTGTGTTCTCAAACAGGAAACAACTTCCCTCTTTGTCTGCCTTGACTTCTTTGTTTTGTGTTTGTACTCTCTGCCTTCATGAAAGAAAAAGAGAGAAAAAAAAAGAAAACACAGTTTAAAATCCAACACAAACAAACCCCGCGTTGTCCGGCTCAGAGGAACACTTTCATCGTGTCCTGTTGTTACCATAGTAACACAGGGGATCAGCAAACCGCTTTGTTCTTAAAACCCTGGCATCTGTGATCAGATTAGAGCAGGACAGCGCAACACAGCGCGTTGTCTCCCTCTGTCTGCTCCCGCGGTAACAGCAGGAATCTTTTCACCCTCCGTCTCACTGTTTGGCAGCTCAGTGAAAAGCTGCTCTAATAATTCCCTGCTGTCTGCCAGCTGTCTGATCTCATCTCCATGGCAACTGTGATACAATCTCACAAGTGTGCACGCATGTGTTTTTTTGTCCAAGTACACGGAGAAGGGCATCTGAACCGCTGGAGAGATATTGTTCTATCTTGGTGCCTCGTCTCTGCTGCGGGAAAAAGTGAAACATCCTTGAGCAGAATCACAGTTAACAATGAAGAACCGGCATTTTTATCATCCCACATTAATCAAAGAAAAAAAAACTGATGGTCTTTCTGTATGTTCTATTCATCTGTGACTTCTCCAGGTTATCTGGGTTATTAACATAGTCCAGAAAAAAGCTGGACATGTGCTTAATTATTCACTCAACATTTACCATAGGCGTGAATCTGGGTGTGAATGGTTGCTAATCTACTGTATATATTGTGCCTTTGATGGACTGATGAACCGCTCTCCTGGTACCAATGACTGCTGGTATCAGACATGGATTAAATGGAGGAGGATTAATGAAGTATTTAACTGGCTTATAAATCATTATAATTTAGGAATAACATTGGAGGTAATGATATCAATCTTTTGGGAATATCTTGTTTAAATGTGCAGTTTTGTTCAAATTACTACTACCATTAGTATTAAATTTCATCTGGCTGCGTTGTTCTTTCACATCTCTGTATCTCATTAGTGATTTATCAGTGTTTATCAGACAAGGTTTCAAAAACCTAAGGAGAAAAATAAACTGTTCACAAGCTGATTCTTGTCCTTATTTACATATAGACAGGTGTTAGCAGCTCCTATACCTCCTTAAGCCTTTAAATATAAAAAAATATGTCACAGAATTACAGTTTAATTTCCACTACTGCCACCCAAATACCACTGCAATGTAACAGCCCAACCACCTTAACTGTCATTCAATCTTAGTGAGTTCCACACTAATGTCAGAGACATTGCCTTGTGTGTGTGTAGTTATGGTTATACCGTGAAGATGAGGGCGTATAGGCCATAACTTGAACCGTATTATCGTTTTGTCTCACTCCACTGTCTTTGAACTGCACTAAAAAAATAATAACTTGCAAGCTTACACCCAAATTTTGTCGCAAAATATCCCATCAATGTGGTCAAGAGTGGTTTGGGCTTAAGGTTCAAAACCTCCAGCTACTTGGTTGCCACTGAGGTGCTCTGATAATAGCACCGTCCCAATCCACATAACTTCAAGTGGACTCACCACCCACAGAAAGGCTCACAGTATGGAGCAGTGTGATTTGGGTGGCAGTCGTGGGGACTGCAGCCCCTGTGACTAGGTACCAGACAAAAGGATGAAGACGAATGACTCAATCAATGAATGAAAAGTCTTGTCCATTTTTTGTGGCAAGGCAGAACTAGTGTCTTCAGGGCTTAATAAGATTTAGTTTCACAAGTGGTGACATGGTTAAACGCATGATTGTGCTAGACCAATCAGGGAGCTGATTGATGACATGAGTTTGGCAACATGGCGGCCTTCATTGTTTTTCTCGTAGTTACCAATACAATGGAGTTCTCCCAAAAATCCTCTACAGTGGGCCAAATGGGTTCTAAGCAGTGCTTTACACATTTGAGTTCACTGAAATCTTTGCAGACTTATAGAGCTTTCACAAAAATATTGAGAGAAATTTGTTATAATTATTTTCATTTTGACGTGGAAATTCCCAGGTGTCATTTTTCCAGAACCACACTTTTCTTTGCTTGATTATAATCAACCTGTTCCTCCTCTCCTCCCCCTTTCCCTCTTCGTCCACAGGTGAGAAGTACGAGCTCCACGCAGGGACAGAGTCCACCCCCAGTGTGGTGGTCCACGTGTGCGAGAGCGAGACAGACGAGGAAGAAGGGGCTCGGCCAAAGCAGCAGATCATCCAGACCAGACGCCCCGACGGCGCCCCAAAAGTCTGCAACTAGAGAGCCCTTCTCCCCCCTGATGCCGGCGCGGCCCTGTGACCGCCCCTTTAAAAGAAAAAACCTGCAACACACATGCCCCCTCTCTCTTGTCTGTGCACTCACAGAGAGCGACGGTGCCCCTCATTTCAGTTCAACTACAAGCAAAATTAAAAAAAACACACCAACGAACATTGCTCAACGACGGTGTTTGTGGGCGTGCGTGGCGACGGAATGAGGCGGCTCGTGGACAGGGATGGATGAGAATCACACACATCACATTCAGCAGACAGAAAGCCTTGAGTGTGACCGGGGGAGGGGCCCTTGTCTCCACCCCCACTGTCCACCCGTGTTTTCAGCGAAGAGAGAGGGGGGGGGGTAATATCTGGTCCGATGTTGTAGGCACCTGTCACTTACCGCACATACATCCATTGCTAGTCCTGCACTGTAGCTCGCTGGCCTTACCTCTCCCTTTAGCCTCGCGGTTGTTGGTTCGATCACAGAGACATTTTGGAACTATGTTTTCATATGTATATAAATGGTATACATATGCTTATGTATACACACATGTATTCATCATTTCAACTTTTTTCATCCATTTTTACATCCGTTTTTTCACTTTGCTTGCATCCAGTTCGAGTGTGCGATGGTCCCTCTTGCCTGCATGTGATAATGAATATATTATAAAGAAAAGAATACTCAACAGAAATACAAGTACTAACAAGATATAACAAGAAAAAAAAGGAACCTATTAAACATCACACAGCACGAAACGCCATACGTGACTATCTGAGTTGTAAGTAGTCGCCGTTTGACTTTTCTTTCGCGAGTTTCTGTCTCTTTCAGTCGGAGAGGTGTTGTTTTTGCTTAACTACTCGATGTGTATTCTTATTCTGTGTATTTGATACCCTGACACTTTTTGCATGCTTACTTATTTCCTTAGATGTGGAGCTGAGGTCTGTCTTATTTTTATTATGGTTTGTGATGACAAGGTAAAATGGTATGACACTAGTTAAATAAAAACTCTTATCAGTCTGACTGACGGTGAAGTCGATGATACGCTTGTGGCTTTTGAGGAGGGGAGCCGATGGATTCATCTGTATACCTTTTTTTTAAGAGAAGTTGCTTTTTTTTCTATGATTTTTGTCTGTTGACATTCAAATCTTCATGTTCTTTGTACGTTGTCTTTATCTGAAATCTAATGCTTGATTTGCACTGAGTATCTGTCGATATCTCCAAGCAGTCGCGGTGCTGCGACACCTGCGGAGCGACCCGACTACTGCGCTGCTTTTCTTTGTAAATAGCTGAGGGTTGTGGCAGATGGGTGGACGTACATAGTCCTTTCAGATTCTGTAGTTTACTTGAAAGCAAATTTTGCTGAGAAAAGGGAATTTTGTTAGGAAGCCTTGCCAGATGTCAACCAAAGCGTCCACTCACCTTCTAACCATCTAATCGTAATTTTCAACCACAGATTTTGGCTTAAATAGTCTAGTAGTATTTATTTTCCTTTTTTTCCCCCCCTACATTCTGAATATGCAGTACAAATATCATCACGCATTTAACAAATGACTTTGTTTGTTTCTAATCTCAGATATTAGTTTAATGATCAACTACTACTACTAGTTTAATGAAGTTATCTAGATGTTAGCAGAGACTAGGCATCAGTATTGGTGTCTGACACTGTCACTAGGCAGCATGACATTTCACTTTTGGACGTAAACACCCATAAGACCATCTGCATGTGAGCACTTTATTGACAGAATTTGGTTCCTTTAGCGTAAATGCTGTTGCTTTTGAGAGGAAATATGAAGCACATTGCATTTATTCCTTTATTGTGTTGTGTGTTGTTGTTCCTCTTCTTCTTTCTCTGTCTCCAGCTGAACAATTGTTTAGGCTTTTCACCAGCATATTGCAGTGATTTAATTTCCCAGGCCTAGTGGTGGATCAATGGAGTGAACTAAAGAAATATCAGAGATGACACAGAATCAGTGTCCTTGTTCTAGTGTTTGTCTGAATAATACCAATCCAATCTTATCAGAGGAAGTTGAACATGTTCTTGGAAACGCATCTCAGTCAGAGCTCAGTTTTATTGGCGCTGCGGTAAAGCTGTCACAGTCTTCTGGGACATCTGATTGGAGGAACTACTGACATGGAACACACAACGAGGAGGAGAAACTGGAGCGAGGAGAATGATTATTTTCATCGTAGGTGAAATGAAAATGTGTAAATTGTGTACATATGCCAAGTCTTTGTGTTGCTGAGGCCAGTTCCAGTGTGCAGTTTGTTACGGCTTTGCAATGCTGTAAATGGGGAAAAAAAAAATACAAATACAAAGATGTGTAACGATGAGCCCTAAAGATGCTCGAGCAAAACCAACTGTCATTGTGTTGTGTTCAACAGTTCAACAATGGACTCTGTTTGGATGTTTCTATTATTTCCTGAAATCGTCAACTTTAAAAAAAAGCTCAAATTTGCAGTTTGTTACTGTTGTACTCTTTTTGTTTAAGTATAATTATTGTATCTTGTATTGTAGGAATCCAGAAAACAAAGTAGCAAAACGAGCAATAATTTACAGTTCTATAATACTGGTATCTGTATTTTCATTGTTCTGTACTAATTTTCCAAGGATGGTCTCTGTCTCTTACACTATCTGCTTCTACAGTATTTGTGTAGTTAACTGTTCTTTGTTTCGGATACAGTATACATAAAGACTTATTCTTAAAGCAATGTTTATTCTGGTTTATTTTAACACATTTCATGAAAATGCATATGGCACCCTACATACATATATGGTATATATAGATAGTATATACTGTATGTATATACATATATATGTATGTATATATATCAAACATCAAATTATTGTCAGGTGATAATAGCTGTGTGCACTACTCATACTTATATCTACTGTATACATATGGCTTATTACAATTATTATTACAAAACAACAATTATCAATTCAATAGCACTTTACATGGAGACAGTAGTTAAGAACTCTGATCTGAAATCACATTTTGTGAGAAAAGACAGTCTTACTTTTCTTTGGCTTTCCTTTTTCAGGCAAGTCATAATTTTTCCATCTCCCCCTGTCCTCTGTATCTTCTTCTCTGACTCCAACTACCTCCATGTCCTCCCTCTCTGCATCCATCAATCTCCTCTTTGTCTCCTACCTGGTAGCTCCATCTCTAGGCTCATTCTTCTACGAACGTATCCACTGTCCCTCCTCTGAACATGTCCAAACTGTCATGTGTTGTCTCACCTCATTCCTGTTTCTGTCCATCCTTGTCTCTCCTAAGGAGATTCTCAGCATCTTTAACTCCTCCACCTCCAGCTCTGTCTCCTGTCTTCTGTCTATTCCTAGTGTCTGTAATCCATCCATCATGTCTGGTCTCTCAACTGTCCTGTAAACCTTTCCCTTCACCTTAGCTGACTCTCTTCTATCACAGATCACTCCTGACGCTTTTCTCCAGTTGTACCATCCTCACTGTACTCTAGTCTCTTTTCTTCCACAGTCTCCACTGTCATGAATTTAACCTATAGAACTTATCCCAAATAAGAGTAAAACGTTCCTAATAAATATACTAAAGCCGCCCCAGTCTTGTAACAGTCTTACACTGCAGGACTTTGTCTGTAGCTTGGATGTGCTGCTCTGGCTGAGGCTGGGCTAACAGGTAGGCAATAACAAATTATGGTATAAATTAATGGTATAAGTGTGTTATTTAAATCCTATTCGGGAGTAGGGTGATCAAAAACAGTATTTGTTACATGTCAAAATGTGCTAACATTACATTGGAAAAAGGTTTTTGGCTAAAAGGATGCCTATAGCGTCCAATATGTACATGCTAACATGCTAATACCTGCGATTTAGCACAACGAAGAACGTTCTATTCGCCTGTTAAGCTGGATACTGGACTGTTATAAGTCTCTGGGAAAATAAAGTGATTTTCCTCCATATTTTAGAAATGAAAAACAACATGAAGACGTTTAAGGACTGTGCATTTTGTGCTTCTCTGTGGGCAGTGAAAATGTTTGGTGAGTAAAACTTCTCTTTTCTAAGGTTTGTTTTTATTATTTTTTTAACCAAGTCAATGTGTCCTACCAGATAGAAAAATCTTGTTTGCATTTATTCAACAGAAAATTAAATGTATTAATAAAAGGGTTTGAGTTGGTGTGAGGCAACAGGGCTGTGATGTGCTCTCCAGCTCTGATGCTTCTTCGCCGTTGTAGTCATAGAAGAAAAGACAGAAGATGACTCACAAAACCTGCAACAAAAGTTTCCTCTCATCTGTTTCCGCTCTGATAAAAGAACAAAAAAACCTATCAATACAAACACGGCTCTGTGTGTGCACAAAAACTCTTCTGTGCGCAGAGGTTTGTTCAAATTATGAAAAGAAAAGGTTTTGAATTGCAGACACGTTCAAGAGGAAGTCAACAACCTCCAAGACAAATTTATTTATGGAAATAGAAAAAAACTATTTCTCCACATATTCTCAGTTTTCAGAAAGTATTACCACTGCTGTGTGTCCGTCAGAGGATTCCTTCCTGATTCTTTTTCTCATCTGAAAACAAAAATCCATTAATTTATATGTTCTGGGGAAAAAGTTCGAGTGGAACAGAGTCTTAGCCTTAAGGATTCAACTGAACTACATTCTCTTCTAATTTTTGCTCATGTTTGCTAATGAGGGTTGGTAAAACTAGTTTAAAGTAACACACAAAAAAATCTATCTATCAATCTGTCTGTCTGTCATCTATTCACAGTATGGTGTAGTGTGATTTGGGTGGCAGTCTTGGAGACTACTACAATAAGAGGATGAAAATGAATTAATGAATGATTAATTAAAAATAATAGTTAAAATAACAATAGTAAAAAACATACATTTTAATAAGTTATGTTGCATGAATGTCAACTGTAATGTCCATTACCAGTTGCTCAACATGGAGTTGAAAGTCAACTGTCAGTGATTATCATCAGCAGATGACTGAGTACCTGCTCTGACATGAACCTGGAGGCCTTCCTCCCCGTGGCACAAAGGACCACTCTTCTTTGGGGAATTCCTTCTAACAATGACCTCTACTGTTAAACCTGATGCTACGTCTGCACCTGAGGGTAGAAAAGCAGGGTTTTCTTTTTTTCCATGAACCAGGTTGGTGTTAATGGAACCAGTGACTCCTGGTCTCTTTGAAGGGTCTTTCCAGAGTTACCCTGCACCAACATCATGTTTGAAGAGAGTGGGTTGAGACTTTAAGTGATAAAAAATGCCTAATATCTTTTAAAAATGTGGTGTTTTGCACTATTGTCAAAAAGTAACACCGGAAATCCCTAATTGGCATTGCAGATAAGTCAGTCAAGCTATGTTACTTACTGGAGAAAAACGGAAGAATATTCATCTATTAACCAAATCTGTACTGTATAAACAGTACTGGCAGTAGCAGCCAATCAGAGGTAGAGTAGAGCAGGTCTTGGGTTTTTTGACAGATGCTGCAACTGGACTACAAACAAACAAGCATTTTCAACAGTCATGTTGGGTGTCACCTGCTGGAAGGTTCTGTTTTAATCTTTTTTTTAATCTTTTCTTTATTTATCTGAATCTGCTTGTCCGTTGCCGGGACACAGGGGCAGTGGCTGCACCCAAATGATATTGCACCACACTGTCAGCCTTCCTGTGGGTGATGAGCCCACGAGAAGTTATGAGTCAGGGCAGAGCTATGCTCAAAGCACCTGAGTGGTAACCTGGCAGCTGGTGGATTAGAACCTGACGCCTTGCGGATCACGTACGCGTCCTTGACCACTCGGCCACCACTGCCAACTGGAGTATAACTTAAATGTCACAAATACTAAGAAGAATGACTTTTATCTCATTATCTGGAGTTGTTACCGAAAGAGCCTGAAGTTATTTTACACCTGATACCCTTCAAGACTGGATGGTATTAGGCCTGAGCCACCTAGTGGCAGGTAAGAGTACTGTATAGCCTTAAATTGATAAACAAGAATCCTTAAATACATTTAAAGGCATTCACTATTACTGTAGTAAATGTAAATATATATATTGTCTGTCGTTTGGAGTGACAATAACATAAATTAGCAAAAAACATAATGAGGCCAGGATGATGGAGCGAAAATGAACTCACATGAAAATAAATCCAACCTTGCTGAAAACTGATAAACGGTGCAGAGGACACGTGATGTGAGAGAAGAGGAAGAGTGTAAACACATTCTATCAGGTGAAGCTGAACAATGAGTGTGTCCATAAATAAAGTTCAGTTACACTTTCTCACAAAGATACAACACTGACAGCTTTCATAGTCACAATCATCTCCTGCCTCAGGTGGTAACATGAGGCCTGGTGGTGACAACACCTTGGCACCATTTTGGAAAAGTCTTGCGAGGTAAAGTGTGTCACAGGAGCCGGTGTGAAATGGACAGATGGAAGGACGGAGGGGGGGAAATGAGCCAACCATCCCCTCTGTGAGCACTGTGTTTGCTCACTGGACCACTTTCACACACACAGGTGATTGAGTCGAAAGAAGGAAAAGTGTTTTCACATTCACTTCTGTCTGACTTCCATGAAACACTCCCAATGCCCTTTGGACGACCGCAGTTAATTTTCAACTCCATAGATAAAGTACATTCTTACAGAATGAATGTCTTGAGCCATGTCCGCCCTCATAGAGCGGGTCAGGACCATCGGCACCTCTTCACCTTGTTCTGGTCAGGTGTCGTATTGTGCTCTCAGACCAACACGCCCTATGAACTGTTTGTGAGACATCCTATCAGATACAGACGGTGTCATTTCGAGAGGCAGTCGTCATGGTGAGAGGCAGACCTTTTTTGATCGTGGCACGCCTAAAGTCCTGGCAGGTGGACCTGAAAAACCTGCTGCCTCAGATTATTACTCCTCTTAACCAGAAGAAGAGAGAGTGGAGGAGCGAGTGCGAAGCCTCCTCCTTTGTCTGACCGGCTCTCCTCCTCCTCTCGTCACATAAACACTGATTCCCACAGACACAACACGCCTCACAAGGCACACAGGAATCTCTGCTTTGTCCCTGTTTGTTTTTGACTGTAAATCTTTTTTTTTTCCTTTTCACCTGAGGGATTGATTTTCTCAGGGACTGAGGGACTCAGCATTCCTCTCTCAGAGCTGCTTCCTCACTCTTCTACTCCCCTGTCTCTCCCTCCCCAGACGTGCTGTGACTGTCAGGCCTCCATCGGTGGACTATGCCCCCTTCTTTCAGCTGAGGGAGGGGGCTCTGTGCTGCTCAGGCTCCCATCAGGAGAAGGCTGGGGCTTAAATCGAAGAGGAGTGGGTTTGGTAAGTCACCAAAGATCATTGTTATTTGATTTTTCTACGTTTTTTTTTTTTTCAAAGTTCAGTTCAGGTCAGTTTTCGTTTGAGTTATTTGTGATTGGTTCCTGTGTAGTTTTGTTGTGAGAACCTAAAGGTAGTCCCGTGGTGAGCGTCAGGTGAAGCGAAATTACTCAAATTACACAGAGCCTGTTGGAGTTTGGATTTGCCTTAAATCCACGGCTGACTCATGAGCTGGTGTTGTGGCACAGATTTGTGGTTGAGTCGAATGGATTCTCTTGAAGATTCTTGTGTTTCTATAACAATCCATTAGAAGTGAGTTCCCACATCTATCTGTCTCCGCAGTCTGGACAAGTGTTTACCATCGCTGTGTTGTTTGGACAGCAGTGTCCGGCTGTGTACGTATTTCAATTCCTGACTCATATTAGACTCATATAGCTCCTTTGATGGTGTTCTAAGTGATTATTCTGTTCTGCGCACAGTGTTTTCCTCATTCTTGATTATGACAAGTAAATGTCTTTTTTCAAAAGAGGTCAAGTTAAATTCTCTAAATTACTCTTTAAGCCTTTAATTGGGTCGGTGCCTTTTGAGTTATTCTGTGTTTGGTTTCTAACAACTCCCTTTGCTAGAAGTTGGATCACTCTTCGATATTAATGTTTACTTTTAGTCAAAAACACAAGAAAAAAAAATCTAATAATTAGTAGTTAGAGGAGTTTGTAATGGAGGCTGGATTGACTGTATCAACAAGAATAAAATGTTGAAATTTTATGATCCATGACAATAATTAACACATGATTGAGTCAGACGGAACATTCCCTGGTCCTGAGAACAAAGTTTGAAAGCACAGTAAAGGTCTATTAGTAGCTGAACGGGCTACTGGTGATGATGAAACAGCAAGACAATAACAATAGGAATGAACTTTGAAGGCCCTCGCAATGGCCCAGAGGCAGTGTCACTGTCATTGGTGTAAAACCCCAGGGTTCACCTCCTGGGACTTCTTGGCTTCCGGTGCGCTCACCACCTGAAGGGAAGGCATGATGTGGTGCATTGTGATTTGGGTTGAAGTCGTGGAGACTACTGTCCCCCAAGACCTGGTAACAGATAGGTGGATGATAATGGATGACACAGTTGTTTTTAAACTATACACAGTATTTTATTTAAGAAAGAGAGTGCAGTACAAGAGGTATTTGAGAACAGAATGCTTGAATTTTTCCATTTTTGTTTTTCCATTTTTAACCAGTCAAAAACAAAACTTAATCAGCCCCTCCCCCTTTGTTGTTAAGGGGGACATTCCACACTCAGAGATATGCCAATAGAGTAAAACCAAGAAACAATCTTAAATCTTAAAACCGTTTTACATTTTCATGAATATAAATCAAGATCAATAATTCATTGTCTGAGAGATGGTTTGTTTTTAGTCTGTGTAAAGACAACACCAGCTCCAGCCTCTGTATTTACAACACAGTGACTAAAAACTAATTCTAAATTATCTTTTTTTTTTAAATACCAGTATTCACCAGAAGGGTGTGATATTAAAATGGTTTCACAAGTTTAACACTGTATAACCAAGTCATTTAATACAATAGAGTATTGTATTACTTTTAGATTTAGCTGCAGTGGAGGTTACCAAATCTTCCTTCTCCGTTGGCATGTTAAATGTTTGGTTTTTTTCCAAATAGCATTGTTAACAATAGGTTATTTGAATCGGACAGAAAGTAACCGACTCTCATCATTACTGTGCTGTCACTGTGATCCCTCTACTATCACAGTGGTTGTGTTGCAAGACCCATCACGAGATGCGAAAATTGTGAAGTACATCAAAATTTTTATGCAGCTTGTCACCCTTTTAGTTATATGACAGAGTGGACACAGAGATACAGAGTGATACATGACTCAGCTCTTGTGAGGAACAGAAGAGCACAATTAGCAAATGGTACACTGAGTTCACAGTGTATCAGCCAACAGTACACTGCAAACAGTTTGTCCAGGTAAACAATATAACTCAATTTCAAAACAAGAATCCACATTTTTAAAGCAAAACATTTTGCAAGATCAGACAAGGAAGTGGACTTGGGTCCGCAAGGCTTCAGGTTCATCCACCAGCGTCCAGGTTGCCACTGAGGTGCTTGTATCACTGTCCCGACCCACTTTACTTCCAGTGGGCTCACTGGTCACAGTCTTGTTCTCTCAGCTTACCAGATATGCAAAATATTAAATTTGAGCTGAGAATCCATTAACGGTTTTTCCGTTATGGATTTGTTGCAGCTTCTTTGACTGAAAATCTTATCGTACCCAGCAGTAAAAAGAAATAGAAACAATTTCTGGGGCGTAGCGTGGCAATTGAAATCCAAATACACACAGGCCTATAATTATGTTTGCAGACACTTGCCTACAATTCACCCACGGGCCTGTTCTTTCCACTCCTGTGAGCAGCAATCTCTGCTGTGCCAGGACACACACACCTTCATTAATTACGGGCTACTTTCTTTCCAATCAGTGACATCATATCCTGTTTCACGTCAATGCCAGGCGCCCCTGCAGGGTGGCTGCTGTTGAATTCCATCAGTGGCTCCCTGAAGCTCCTAGAGCAAAATTCTCACTTTAATTCCTCATGGAAAAGGAGTTTGGTTGGGGAGACGCCTGCATCTGTGCTGCGCCTTCTGTTCTCCGCAGGTGGAGGTAATCACTCCACCTGCGTCTAATTAACCTGCTTCAAATTGACTGCTCAAATATTGACACGACTGTCATCGGATGAAGGCTGGGCTCTGAATGTGTTTGCAGAAGTGTGCACAGGAGGCTGTGTTGTTTGTAACCGAAAGATAAAAACCTGCAACTTCATAATAAAAAAAAGAGGAAAGTAAATAGTTCCTCTTCTTTGTGCTCAGATTGTTTGATGATTTGTTTGCTGAAGGTGGAAGATAGGATATTGAATTTGCAGTAAAGGTGGATCAGGACAGTTAGAGAACAACAAACAAACCATCACGACACAGAGGGATGTATTTACATCACAACGATCAGAAGTTCTTATTTATTTATATGAATTGATAAACATCTGAGACTCTATGCTTGTTTTACAGGGTTTTTTATCAACACAACTTAAAATTAGATAAAAAAAAAGATTATAAAAATAAATATTTCAGAAATCCTCCTTTTCAAAGAAGTCTCTCTAATGGAATATTCTTGGCCTGGTTGCTGGGGATTTTTTTATGCATTTAGAAGTTTAAATGTCCTACTTTTCTTGTAGTTTCTTTTTTGGCAGATTTTGGACTCTTCTGCAAAATCATATGTGATCCAACTTCTGAAATTTCATCTGAGAAGAAGTGCTTAGTTGTTAAGCCAGGTTGAGTGTTTTTGTTCTTCCTCTGATTTTTACTTCCCATCACCACCTTTGGTTCTTGTCGACACGATTTATTGGATTTACAGCCACAGTTCTTTAGTTGTAGCTAAAGTCTGTATCTAAATATTGACTCACCTTTGTCCAACAATCTTGACATTTTACACTGTTCTTGACATTAAATGATAAACCAACGTCCTTCCTACATCTGACTATGATCTACTTAGTTGAGTCTGGACAAGTTTAGATTGGTCAAGGTAGATAGATAGGTAGGTAGGTAGGTAGATAGATAGATAGATAGATAGATAGATAGATAGATAGATAGATAGATAGATAGATAGATAGATAGATAGGTAGGTAGGTAGGTAGGTAGGTAGGTAGGTAGGTAGGTAGGTAGGTAGATAGATAGATAGATAGATAGGTAGGTCGATAAAGTAAAAAGTACTGAGGAGAATAAAATAACTTGTCTCACGACTGTGAAGCAGAATTCACCAAGCGTTCACCCACCAATGGGAAATGTGAGCCGGGATTAGAACATTGTGACACAGGTTAGTTTTACATTACTGGTGATGTATCGTCACGATAGCACGTTTTTATCTTTATATATATATATATATATATATATATATATATATATGCACATATATATATATACTTTACAGGATATATTAAATAAATATATACACACTAAAATAGAAATTCAATTCTTAACATATTGGAACATATTGCATACAGATGTGGTTATTTCCCCAGGTTGTCTTGGTCCAATGATAGCAGCTGTCATATTCGGCTCTCGGTGACAACTTTCTTATTGTGTCAATAAAGAATGTCACTCGACAGTTTTCTGCATTAACGGGGACTAAAGGTCAACATTGCTTTGCTTCATAGAGATGTTGTGTAAGATTCCAAGCTGAGAAAGCCGGCCTTGAGAAAGCCTTGAGCTTTGTCTCTCTTATTACTGAGAACACAAACATCTGCAGTGCTGCACAGTAATCTTTGTTGGATCCATAGTGTTAGCACCGGTTAGAATCAGAAATGTGTCGTCCTGGGATTGATTCCCAGAGAGATCACAAGCCTGATAATGGTTATGTTGCCTCACTTTGGATTTAAGGGTCTGGTAAAGATGCATACATTTTTCAATAACTTTTTTTTTATCTTAAATTTGGAAGCAGTTGAAAACAACCTGCAGTCACTCACTTGATTAGACGTTGCCTTCACTCTGAGGACGTGTGCCTTCAGGCAGTGCCAATTATCTGAAAGTCGTAACGTCACAATGTCACTATGCGATAAGTAAGTAAGAGTACGAGGTGTGGTCTGCTTGAAGGTGGCGTGAAGGTGGAGGTGACTTGTGTCAGCCTCAACCACAGTCACATGACAGGCCACAGACTGTTATCAGAAGATCTGGAGCTGAAGCCACTCGCTGCAGCTGCATCAACATTCAGTCCATCACGGTGAAGTCCAGGAATGTTCTTTTAAGTACTGTGTAGACTGTGAATTTGAAAAATGCTCTTACGTATGCCCTTGTTGTATGGAGACGCCACTGTCGCCCCCTGCAGAGGTGCACAGAACATGTATCAGTGCTGCCGTGTTGTCGCACACAAACCCAAAACCAAAACTTAACTGCCTCCATTTATGATATTTATTGGAAATAGAAAGTGAACTAAAGCAGACCGACCTGATGTCTCTGTGTGTGTGTTAGTGTTTTCTCTGTTTTCTCTGTTAACCATTGTTTTGTTAAAGATTATTTTTTATTTAATTGGAGAATCTTTGGTAGCTTCAATCATGACCTATCTTTGGGCAATGTCTGTCCAGTCCAGTGGTAAATTATCTTCATCATTCAAATTTAAAGACTGGATTCTCTATGGTTGGCTGAAAACCCGTTTCTGAAAACATCCATCCATTCGTCTTTGCCTGTCTATGTATTGTCCGGTCGTGGGGCAGCAGTTTCCATCACCACCACCAAATCTCACTGCACCTGAACAGCCCGTCATCAACCTTCCTGCAGGTGGTGAGTCCACTGAAAGGAAAGAATGAAAAGAAAAACCCTTTTCAGCCTCACAATGTACCGTAATTTCTGGACTGTAAGCTGCAACGCAACAGGAATATAGGGTGCAACCCCCTGTGCAGGGATCGGCATTTATGCATTTTTTCTAATGATCGCTAGGGGCGCTTGAGTAGAAAAGGTAGAAGTGAGACAGGTGGTGTTGAGGAAGATGCAAGTCACAACCACCAATAAACCCTATAGAAGAATAAGAAGTTTAACGTACGGTAATGCGCTTTGTACATGAATTAAATTAGCATAAACTGACTCTCATCATGGAAAATGCAAAAAGAATGCAGCACATGCGGATTATAGTCAGGTGCGGGTTATGTATGTACAAAATGTTTTTTCCTTTAAAAAATTTATCGGGTGCGCCTTATAGTCTGGAAATTACGGTAATTCACACCACTGCACACAACACAATATGACTGCATTTAAGCGCCACCAAAGTGAATAATGGGCAGCTTTGGGAGACTTGGGAGTATTTTGAGGCAGGATGCTATCACGTTCAGAGCAGCTCAGTGCTAACTTGGCAGATGGTTGACTTTAACCTGTACTCTGGACCCAAGTCCACTCCCCGTCCCTGCCCCTGGAAGGCACCAGCCACCATCTCTCTGGTCAAATCTTACACAGGACTTGAGCTAATGAAAGAAAAAAGCACCACTTCTTGAAAACATTTTATTTTACATACCCCACATTTTTATAGACCTGTCCTGGAGTGACTGTGTGTCCCGGTTGTCCTTTAGTCTTATACTTCGTCTTCGTAAGTCGGAGTCTTTGAGATCATTCATGAGAAATGCATCTTTTGGTGATGGTTATCACCTTGACAGCATGATTTTTTGTTTTAAACCTCAAGATGCAAATTTAGGAAATGTTCAGAAAATCCGCAGACAACACATGAACCATAATTCAGTTTGTCTCTTGAACCTGATCAGTTCTTTAAGGCGGATCAGTGGTTGTACATTTAAATGATCAGCCTTGACTGACTGTGATATCACACCACGTCATTGTTATTATCAACAGGACACTGCTGTGTCAAGTGTTTCTTCCACCTGTTTCCAAAACAGTAGCGTTACCAACCTGGCAAGGATGATGACTCCGTTTATCAGCGAGCTGTCACCAAGGCAAACAGCTCAACCTGATGTATTTCATTGTTAACGTCTGAGGTTAATAGCCTGTGAACGCAACACGACTCTGGTGGTGTAATATTTGCCATTGAGCAGGACGCAGGATAAGACTGACTGCCCTCTTTTTTTGATCGAACTTTTTGGATTTGGCATGACAAGGAGATAACCTCACTTAAGGATTTTAATAATGAAGGAACTTTTCTTCACTGAGCTATCCAAAAATTGTGTTCCCACCTTTTTGATGTTTTCAGTTAACACCTTCAACAATTTCAACTTTATTTGTTTATAGTGCCAAATCATCATCATCATCAACTGTTAACCCAATGCACTTTACAAACACCTAAGCATAAAACTAAGCAGAACGACTCCCCGAAAAAACCCAGACAGGGAAAAAAGGAAGAAACCTCAGGGTGATCGACAGTAAGGCGGAACATGAATACAATTTATCTACACCAGTGATTTTTTTAAACCAGTGTGCCGTGATACTGTAGATCATCAGGTGTGCTGCGGAAAATTATTTTATGTTACCTAATTAACCATTGGTTATTTAAAGCTAAACTTTGCTGATTTTTTTTTGGAAAGATTTTGTTTTTTATTTGTTGCCAAGGAGTTCTCAATTTTTGCAACAAAGCTACATGTATTTTGACACTGCTCCCGTTTTTAAACAAATATCAATGTGAGCTGAGCTTCTCAAGCTTGACTGTCTAAAAACTAAAAACAGAGAGAGACTGAGAGCTGTTGTTGAGGAAGAGCTTTGTGTGTGACTTTTTACCATTCCTGCCAGGATATCCAATTTGTGTTCATTGAAACAGACCAGGGTTTCACACTAAGTAATGCATTTATAAACTATATTATTCAATATATGTATTAAATGTACTGTGTTAAAATGTAATTTTGGTGAGTGGTGTGCCCCAGGATTTTGTAAAAAATGTGCCACGGCTCAAAAATGGTGGAAAATCACTAATTTACACGACGGTTCTTTAAAGTGCTTGCAGTGTAAATACAAAGGTGAAATCCTGGGTCAGAAGAACTTACTATAGGGGCCAAGGGGAGTTGGTCCAGGATTTGGAGGCTAAATCCAGACTCCAGTTAATGGCCATGGGGAAAAAAACAAAAGTTAAGACATCTGAACAATATCAAAATTCTAAACTCCCTAGTCGCCCCCCATGAACCTTGGTGGACACCCTATGGTTGTATTTGTTCCACTGTTGAAGTTTTGGGAGCAGGAGTTGGGGATCACGCAAAATGAAGATTGTTGGCAAGGATTCCTTCAGCTAGTCCGCTCGCCGTCAATCTAAGCTAGGTATCTTGACTACTATATAACTATCCGTCCTGATCCTAGTCTTCCACCTCTAAAACCGTTCACAATGTTCTTGCTTATGCTACAATACTGGCTAGACAGCTTATTCTTCTTAGTTGGAGCATTCCCAACCCCTTCTCACAATAGATGGGTTAGAACACTATTGTCAAATATCTGGAGACTGGAAAAGCTAAGGTTTTCTTTAAAGAGCTAACCCAATTTTCCTCTTTTAATTTATATTAAGTCCTGGTCTTCCTTGTTCATATTTTTGGTTTCTTAACCCAGCGTTACTCTTCTTTATAAAACTCCCACTTCGGAGAAGGAAAACTGGGCGCCCTTTTTTATTATTATTATTTAAATATATTTTGTGGCATGCTTTAGGTATTTCATTAAATGAATATTTTAGTTTTTGGTTGTTCCTGTTGTAGCGTGGATTTGGTTGGGAAATATATTACGTTAAAAATAAGAATGCAAAAGTACACAGACAAGAAAACGTTTCCAAATAATTGTATGATTTAATTAATTAATTTAGAATAACTTAATTACTGTGAAATTACGTCCCATGTGAGTGATGTGTGTTTCACAAAAATTCATTTCATTATTGGCCATGTTTGGCCGAGGAAGCCAAGCCACAATGTCAATGGAAACTCAAACAAAGTATTCAGGTCACATATTTTACCACCTCTTATATTTGCATAAATCTCCAGACACTCACCATCTGCCTCGTGAAGCCTGGTTGAAATTGTACATTGAGGTCAACAAGATACTGAAGGAAACAGGATGCAGGAAGTGGACAGTAAATGGCTCTTTGGAGGCCAAAGAAAATGTTGAATGATGTGTTCTTTGAATTATGATCACATACAGAGGAGGTTTTGTTGGTTGAGGAACCTACAGTACGAGTGGACGCTGTGATTTACAGCAGCTGCAGGTGCAATAGAAGCCTGTTTGCTTTGTAATATAGTGGAAACATCCATTTCCTGTGTACATTCTCTGACAGAAGAGTTCAAAGCGAGGCTGTTGGTCCAGTCATCGCTTAGCAAGCAATGACCTCAGGTTTATTATATTTGCTGTATGTATTTATTCTTTTGTAGAACACTTATATGATTTTTAAGGCTTTTTATTTGGCAGTATATTCACATTCAATCAATCAAATTTTATTTATATAGCCCACATTTACAAGTCAGATTTGTCACATAGGGCTTTACAGGTTTGGTAACATCCTCTGTCCTCAGACCCTCAGCTAGTGTAAGGAAAAACTACAGAAGGAAACAAAAACAGGGAAAAGAAAAGAGATAGAAACCTTAGGGAGAACCACAGGAGAGGCATCCACACATTGCATAAAAATACAATAAAATAAAACGAAATTAAAAAAAGTATAAAGGTACAATGATGATGAACAATTTGACAAATACACATATATCTAACAAACACAGTTGAAGTTCTTCCAGTAGGAAATCAAAGTTAGAAAATGGTTGTTTTGTCAGTAGTTATATGGGTTTTGATCCTGTTCCTCCTAGTCCTGTTCATCCTAGTCCTAGTCATTCTAGTCATTCATCATTAGCTGTCTGATGTTCCTATCTACAATACATATGGGCATACATATTTCATTCATTCATTCATCTTCATCCTCCTATCTGTACCTGGGTATCAGGGGCAGCAGTCTCCATGACTGCCGCCCAAATCACACTGCAGCATACTGTCAGCCTTCATGTGGGTGGTGAGCTCACTGTAGGTTACGTGGGTCTGGATAGTGCTATGATGAGAGAACATCTGTAGTGACTTTCTTAACCGTTAGGCCACCCCTGCCAAGTACATATTTTTAAATTAATATTATTATTATAAAGCAACCTATTTCTAACCTATTCTCTATATATTTTTTTTGTTTGTTGAGAAAATAATAAAAATACGTATATGCTTGCGGGATACAGAAGGTGGTGTCGAACTGGAGGCCCACAGGCCTTGAGGTTTTACGAATGTAGGTTAGGTAAAGTAAAAAGTTTAGCAGGCCAGTGATGGATTGATGGTTAAGGATGAGGACTTGGGTGTGGTGTGTTTCTGGTTTGAGTCCACTAGCTGCCAACTCATTGCTAAGTTAATGGCAGAAGGAAAAATGCAGAGGTTCCATTTTGTGTCACTATGAGGAAATAAATCATTTTCAATGATGTCTGTGTAGGTTCTTATTCATCCAGGTAATTTAATCCAAAAATAGTTAAAATAGTCTTGAAAAGCCAAAGAGGCCTCTTGGTTAAGAGGTGAAACGTCAAGAAACCTACTGTGCAGTGTTCAATGATGTAGCTATCTAAGTACAACTCAGGGACTACACATTTGACATTTGGGTGAATCATGCTAGGTGGATATATTCTGAGTGAGTCAGACTGTTTTACATCATCTGGTGACTAAGATTTTCAGGCAAAAAACAGATTCTGCTGGAGGAGCACAGGTGTTTCAGGCCACATCTACAGTCAGTCAGATCACTGTGACAGTGTGAGGCAGGGTGAAAATCAATAGTCTGACTGATGACATACACCTGTGTGAACAGTCAGTGTGGCCTGACCTGACAAGGTCTCTGTCATCACAGAAACTAATTAAAGAGATTCTCCCTTCTTCATCATCTTCTTCTTCTCCTTTCAGCTTGTCCCTTTTTCAGGGGTTGCCTCACAAGTCATGCCTTTCCATCTCCCTCTGTATCTTCTACTCTGACTCCAACTACCTCCATGTCCTCCATTTATTCAAGTTAATTGTACATTTTAGGATGGGCCATTTTTGTTAATGTTGACGCATGCTTTAAATCCCGCCTGCCGGTTTACTTTCTATTTTTTCTTTTCTGTTTTGATGCGTCACTGTGTGACATTTCTTCCAAGCTCCAGTCCTGTTTGGATGAAATCATTAATTCCTAGTTCCATGGTTTCCAGGGTGGGAACTTCTAAAAATATCTCTAATAGTATGATATCACACAGAGTTTACCTCGACATCAATTCCTCAAACCATCTGGGACGATAATTAAAACAATCATAATGATGAGTTATTTTTTCATATTTATTAAGACTGTTACCTGTGTCATTTGTTTTACGTCACATCATGTGAGAAGAGAATCAGCACCACCCATGTTTGTCGGGCACCAACATGACATGTGTTATCCCATCTGCAAACAAATCGAAAGTTTTGTTGTGTAGTTGATGTGAGTTTCCATCCCTGGTGCCCGACACGCAATGTTGTGCCATCCCAGCTCCGGGGAAGTATCGGTTACAGGAACAGCTCTGAGAGTGGATCGTTTCCTTGTCTGTATCAGGGAGTCACTCTGGAGACAAAGGAACTCCACATGACTGTGAAACACTCTGGATTAGATGGAGATCATGGTTACAGTGTTGGAAAACACAGCACCTGTTGTTGATGAAGGATAGTGTGAGTGTACGATATTATTTATATAAAAAAAGAAAAAAAAACATGAGACACTTTGATTGTTATCATTATTATCATCATTATTATCATTAGTTGTAATCATTATTTACGTATTTGTTTATTAAGCAAATAATATAATTATTAAATAATATAATTTCTAACTAAAGTACCATCCTGACCTACATAGGTGGCAGTGGTGGAGACTGCTGCCACTGGGACCTAGTAATCCAAGAGCAGACTGATTTGAACCTGAAACCTTCTAGGACCCAAGTTTGCTTCCTTAACCACTAAGCCACCACTGGTGGATGAAGATTAATGGGTTAATGTTTTCTTAATATTGATTTTTTTTTACATGGAAAAAAATCATAAATACGCTATGAATCCCTCTGTAACCGAGTAGCTGTATTATATTACTTGAAAATGTATTAACTTACCTGTTTTTTTTACACAACTGCATTATAATATTTAATGTCACAGCCAGAGCTGTATTGTGTTTCAACATCCTTATTAATACAACTTGGCTTCTGATGGATGGATGAATGACCTTCTCTCCGTAGGGTTGCTCTCTAACATTTCTCTGTGAGATTCATACTGAGCAGTCTGACATTAAAAACACAGCTAAAAGGTGTATCTTTCACAATAAAAGTCTAGAGCGCTTCAGATCAAAGTCCGTTGAGTGGTGATCATCGAACGCCATGAAATCATTATCTCCTCTTCCTGCACGTGAAAAACTCAAAACTTCAAACTGACGACACAAACCTGTCATCAGCTCTTGTACACAGAGTACAGTCGGAAAATAGTTTAATGACAGCCGTAATTTGGCTTCACATCAGAATCAGTGCTGATTAGACTTCATACATAATGTTCTTATGATGAGCTTCATTCCTTAGATGACAATAAAAATCATGGGGGTTTTTTTCTATCTGTTATTTTGAAATACCTACGATAGTGCATTACAAAACCTTGTCTTAAATCCTTTCTTGTTTCCGTGGTTGCAGGCTGGTACTGCTGAAGATGCAAGCTTCATCTGTCTCTCCACTGACCACCACCACAGCCCCTCCCAACACCACCGCCGTCACCAAGTCCAGGGAACAAATCCTCATTCAGAGTAAGGATGTTTTCCCAGCATGCCTCGTGTTTTCGTCATGCCATGCTTGTCGTCTCGAATAACATATTAATAATAAACACCCAGGAGAATCAGTTGTTATAATTATGTTGAGTCAAGTCCTGTAATTAACGTCCTCCTGCATCATGGAGAGTCTTAAGGGTGTGGCACCCATGCATTTCCAAGAACATTAAACATAATTAATTGTTCCGTTTGCACGGTGTTTCTATGTACACCACTTCAGCCTGACAAACAAAAACAAGGGCACTTGCAAATGGGTAAAAGGAGTTCAGAGACACGTACAGAATACTGCAAATACTGATCGAGCCGAAAAAGAAGGCCTGAAGACATTCCTGTCCCCCCTCTGTGATTCTTAGGTTCCGGGGCAATGATTGCTGTCATCGTCATAGGTATCATCATCATTCTCTCCATTCTACTCATCATCCTGAAGACATACAACAGGTAACACTGCATTCCTGACACACACACTGTTTAATTCCTGCTGCCCTGAATGTGACAAGCCACTGAACAACAGTGCTGCAATTTTTAGACACGGGACAAAAAAAGAGCTGCTGTGCCTTTTTATAGTTTTATTTTAGGCGGGCTGACTTAGTGAACTTTTGTACAGAAACAAGTATGTTCTTCCCACGCCGACTCCGACTACATCAACACAGACCTATCACAGTTAGCGCCTACAGCATTGGTCTGGTTCAAGAATAGGCATGGCCAACCTGTTCCAGAAAGGAACCGATTTCTTAAACCTGCGGCCGATTTGCCTGCAGGTTTTTATTTCATCCAACCAAGAAAACATACTTTGACCAATCAGCTCTCAGCCAGTTGATTAAACCCATCAACTCAGTTGTGCTGCTGCTCGGTTGGAATGAAAACCTGCAGCCCTAGCGGCTCCTTCTGGAACAGGTTGTTCAGGCCTGGTCTAAAAGGTTCAAAAGTTGAAGGTTCACGGTTCACTTCCTTTGAGGACCCTTCAAGAAGAACATTGGATGAGAGGCGAAAGGGTTCTCCCCCATCTTAGCAATGAGAGAACTGACATGGACAACTATGAACTTTCACAGATTTCTTATATTATTTTTTGTTGATATGAAACAATGTTTGAATAAAATAAAAATTATTATTTTGTGGAACTGCAATATGATGCAAAGCTTGGTCTGTAGAACAATTGCTACCGAGGAGGAAGTTTTCCATGAGGTTAAGGAAGTCAAATATCCAGACTAGAAATTTCTCAAAAAAAAATTGGAAGAAAGTGTTTTGTTTCCTTCTCCCTAATAACAATAAGAAAATCACAACAGTTAAAAGTATTAGAACATAAACACTAAAAAACAATAACTTCACTCACTGTCACTGACACTGAAAGCATAGACATGGAGAATTGAGCTCCAATCAGAACGAAAATACAAACAAATACAGAGCAAGTAAATATAGATGCTGTGGCGACAATATGAATGGAGAAAAATAATGAAAAATTATTTATGTCTGTGAAAGAAATACAAAAGTAAAGATATGAAGGGTAGGAAAAGTGAAGTGAGGAATATATATATAACTACCCCTATATAACAGGAGTAAATGGAGATTGTTGAGTCGCTTTGGAAACTCCTGGAAAAGAGACAAACTGCAAAGAGAAGATGAAAGATAGATGGATAGATAGATAGATAGATAGATAGAACTTTATTAATCCCTCAGGTGTATCCCTTGGGAAATTACGAAGTTGAAGTTGAATGTATGAATGCAAATTATTAAGTTGAATGTATAAGTTCTTTTTTTTTCTTTTCCTTCCAGATGTACACATACATCCCGACTCCTGGGCTCCAACAGTGGCTCTAAGACGCGTGCAAAAGTGTCCCAGTCCACAGGTCAGAGCAGTTTGCCCATGAGCACTATGGGAGCCAACTCTGTGTCAGGGAGCATCAATCACTCCAACCCTGCCTCGGAGAACGGCTTTGTGTTGCCCAGGGCGGAGCTGAACAGCGTTGAGGGAAACCATTTAGAGCAGTTCAGCACCATCAGTGAGTCCACCGTGGCCACCATACATGACAGTCCATCACTGGGAGACACATAACACCAGGACTGTGGCTGGGTCTCACAACGGGCCTTGACTGATGTGTCGTCTACACCCCGGGACTGACTGAATCGTTTGGAAGCTCAAACCTGTGACATGAGTGTTTGTGCTGTCAGTAACTGAGCCGCTGCTGAGTGACCACATCCATGATACCAATATCCGTCATTTATAGTAACAACAACAATCACAAAACGAACAAAACAGAACCAAAACAAACACAATGGAGTTGACGAAGAGTTGCTTTTTGTCTACAGTCAGTGTTCAAAGAAAAATATGTCATTAAGTTACTTGTTATCACCTTGTAAGGTGATGTTTCATAAAAACAAACCAAATAACAGACAGGTGTGCAGTGACATGGCTGCTCTAGAGTTTGTACATTTCTATGCTAAGAAGATGAATCTTTACTGGTTGATGAGGTAATGTAAATCAACAGTAACATAGAAAATGACAAAATAAAGACAGAATACTAGTGGAATATTCATTATACAATTCTGGGCATTAGTTTTCTTTTTTTTTTAAATAAAAGTTCTTGTTTTTGTTTCTCAATTTTCTTCTTTTTTTATGGAAAATAATGTCTGATATAAAGATTATGTTCTATAGATTGTAAAAAATAACCCGGAGTTCAGAAAACCTATTTGATTTGACGCCAAACAATCTTGCACTTTATTATCATTCTGTATTTGTATTGTCTGTGGCTGTTTTATTTAGAATGAAAATAGATTAAAATAAATTATATTGTTTCTACCTTTGATCGACTCTCTTGTGTGTGTGACTGAATCAGATCGACTATCATATCAGGTAGAGATCAGTGATTCCATCACCCCCTGTTCTCTTCTACTCTAACTCCAACTACCTCCATGTCCTCCCTCACTACATCCATCAATCTCCTGGTAGCTCCATCACTAGGATCATTCATCTACCAATGTATCCACTGTCCCTCCTCTAAACATGTCCCATCCATCTCAATCTGTCTTCTCTAGCTGTTCCTCCAAACCGTCCTGTCTGTGTTGTCCCCTCGAACCACCTCATTCCTGATTCTGTCCATCCTTGCCTCCACCTCCAGCCATGCCTCCTGTCTTCTACCTATTCCCAGTGTCTCTAATCCATCCATCATGGCTGGTCCCACTGTCCTGTAAACCTTTCCCTTCACCTTAGCTGACTCTCTTCCATCACCTTCAAGTCTTCTGTCCTTCCAACAGTACACCTCACCACTGTTGTACTGTTCTCATACATGTCCTGCACCAGTCTAGCATACTTCTCTGCCACTCCAAGCAGTGGCAGTTGGTGGCCTAGTGGTTAAGGAAGCAGCCAAGGATCTGCAAGGCCCCTGGTTCCATTCCCCCTACCGTCAAGTTACCACTGAGATCCACTGAGCATGGCACCGTCCCCACTCACAGCTCCCTATAGGCGCTCAAAGCTGCCCACTGTTCTCTTTGGTGATGGGTTAAATACAGAGGTGACATTTGGTTGTGTGCAATGGTGTGAATCACAATGTCAAAATGACAAGGAGTTTGTGTTCCTTCCTTCCTTCTTGACTTCATCGTACAAAACCACAATTCCTCCGTTGGCACCCTGTCATAGGCCTTCTTTAAAGTTTAAAAATCTTCTCTTCTTCATCATTATCATCATCAAGGCAAATATTGCATTTTAGGTTCTCCCTTCCAGGCATGAAATCATACTGTTGTTCACAAATCACCAATTCATTTCTTGACCCAGCTTCAACTACTCTTCCCCATTTTGCTGATCAACTTTATTACTCTGTACAATAATAAAATAAAGATAAACAAATCAAGAAGAAAAAACGACACATTTGTTGTTTTGCTTTTAAAAATGTGTCGTGCTCACTAAGGTAATACATTTAAAGAAAGAAAAGAGTTAGGGCTGGCGTAAAACATAAGACACATTTTTTTATGTCGCCCTCTGCTGGTACGTACTTATTGGTGCATGACGTAAAAGCAATACCAAGCTGCACTCCAAATAGGAAGTACTTCCTAGGAAATTCTTCTGCTGAAATGAAAGAAATGAAAGCGTGTCTAGGCGTGATAGTCGGTCGTTTGTAATATTTGTTGAAATTACTGTCGCTGGTGTCTTTACAAAATATATTTGAAACGGTGAAAACTACGTAGCAGACCCAGATACACCTCGGAGGATCCAAAGATGGTAACCGTGGGTGAGTGCAAAACTGTCAACGTCAGTATTTCATTAATTAAGTAGTGAGCCGTTCAGTTTTACTCATTCATATGTGGTTGGTGTTTATCGTTTAAACAAGAGCTTCGGCTTATTTGAGCCAACGTGAGTGAAGCTGAAACACCGAGAGTTTTTCATTGAAGACAGTGTAAACCGTTTAGCCACTTCATGTTATTGTGGTTTAATGTATAAACTGAAATGTCTACTGTCATTTTATTAGTCCGTGAATTTGGAGTATTAACATTTTATTATAATGAAAAAATGGACGGTGCAGTCTGAGCATAAAATAAGTCGACGGCGAAACCGGAAGAGGACCGGAAGTTGAAGTTTAGTACGTATTTGAAAAAGTATTGAATTTTATTATTTAATTAGACCGAAAACAAAGGAGTACAACTGTGTTTTCCGTGTGGAACAGTTTTGGTTCCTTTAAAAAAATTGAAGATTAATTTGACAGTTTTGTGAAAAATATATATATGTTTTATAAACGCTTTAGTTTACTGTCAACGATACACAGTTAACGTCGATACATATAATTTCCGGTATATTTGATTCAGTCGTAGTTTTAGTTTTCAGATATTCTGACTTGGTTTTACTCCTAGGTATTTATAAATCGTATAAAATGGCAACATTAAATATATCCATGTTCTATAATAGCTCTGCAGTCCAAAAAAGCTTTTTTTTAAAAAAAAAAAAAAAAGCTCTTTTTTACCAACACATGGTCTGTGATTACAGTGGACCTGCTGAGTCTTCTGCTGGTGTCAGTGTTGTGGGGTTGCACCAACCCTTTTCTCAAAAAAGGCACACAAGGAATAGAAGACGTGTCTGAGACAAATAAAGTAGCACAGCTTCTGGCTGAGGTCAAGTTCCTCTTCCTAAACGTCAAGGTAATAAACGTAAAACTCAAACCATCCTTTTGTTGATGACACACATGAAACCAATGCTTGGTCTAATCACACATTTCCCTTTTACAGTATTTGGTTCCGTTTATTCTGAACCAGAGCGGATCTCTGGTCTACTACTACACCCTCTCCACCACAGGTGAGGAAACCTCTCCAAGTCCCACTTCATCACTGTCCTCCTCACTTATTGGTCTTATTTCACACCAGACATGTTGACATGGTACAGCCAAAGAAAAGCCCAGGTGTAAATAATGAACTTAACTACTGGGACTCTCAGAGCGAGGAACAGAGCCATTGTTGATGTTATTAGAATCTCCAGGGTCTTTAGTAGAGTGACAAGTCAGCATGTCTGCAGTAAAAAAGAGTGGACACCAAATACAAGGCCTAGGATTGGTAGGAGTATTGTAATACAAAAGCATGAATTATTTATTGCATTCAGCTTCTATTTCTCTCAGTTGTTTTGACAGTGCCGCCCATTCCTTCAGTCCCAACAGACATGTATCATCTTTAAAGTGGTTAAAAATAATGTGTCTATTTGGACTAGCGCCTCCTGTGGCAGCCCACGTGGGTTTTCAAAGACTCACTGTCAGTTTCCGCTTTTAGGGGCAAATAAGAGATTTAAATTTTTATGCTGTGGTGCTTTGACGCAGAGGCAACATGTCTGTCGTTGGTGTGAAACCTCATGGGCAAGATGGAGTTCCAATTAGGGGGGATTGGCCAGGGGGCTAGTGTGATTTGGGTGAAGGCTGTGGAGCCTGCTAACCCTGCGACCACCACCCAAATGTATAAAAAGACAATGATGGATGGATGGGTGGATGGATTTCTGTCAGTAGAAATAGTGTGAAATTTGTCATAAATGAAAAAGTATATTAAATAAATGATATTTGATTGTCTTTTATTTTAAACTCCAGAGTTATCGTTTGTTGTTCCTGTGGCCAACTCCCTCACATTCCTGTGCACGCTGCTCACTGGCAAATTTCTAGGGGAAGAGTTTGGAGGCAAACGTAAGTCTAATAATAACAAAAAAATACCTTTTAACCAATTTAATTATTTGAAAGACCTATCTTGCTGAATTATTTATTTTCTCTTTGATGATAACGAACAGACTTTTGAAAGTAGACTTCCTCAACTTTTTCAGTCTTTCTTTTTAATCTTTTCAGTATTTTATGATATATGGATTGACAGACAAATAGATACAAATGTTTAGTTTCTAAGACTAATTTAAACCCCTCAGTGTCATTACAATCTCATTTGTTTGCATCAATATGCAGAAGGTGTTCTTTACACACTTTCTCCAACAAAAAGAAGGAAGGTGATACTTAAATAATCCCAATTTTGGGATATAACTGTGTTTACAGCAAACTGCTGTTAACAGGCTGCACCTGATATGCCCCTAGTTTGTGGTTCCTCTGGGAATCAAACCCAGCACTCTGTGCTCTCTTTGTTTTGGAGGCAGGTGTGCTAACCACTACACCGTGGGACCACCTCGTAAAATATACTGTCAACATCTCTGTGGTGGGACTTGTCCAAACAGTGTGTTCTTGGGGAGTTAAAATGTCCTGTCATATTTTTCCCCACGCTCCTGACCATCTACAGAAGCAGTGGCAGGGATGTTTCTCACCATGGCCGGGGTCTCTCTGTGCGTTATTAGCTCCATCTCTGATAACCACAGCGATGACCAGAGTCTGACCTGACCTGTGTCCTGACGGACGTCTGCAGCGCATGATGTGTCGGAGGAAGAGCGGAGATTCAGGGAATGTTCCATATTAGACAAACTGTTCTGCTGAATTTTACCCAGATGAGCACAAAATGATCTTAAAGAAGTCCTGGTCTGGAGCTGTAAACGCTGGGATGACAGGAGAAAGGGTTCAAGCTGAGTTCACTTCACAGCTACATTTCGATTTATGGGCCTCACATTGAAGCCGCTGGTTGTTAACTTTTACTTTTAAGCACCTCGCTGACCTCCGCTGGGACTGGCATCAGCATGAAAAGAAAGGAAACACCCTCAAAAGGCTGGGTTGTAAAAAGGACCAAATAGACGTCTCGCTCTGGATTTGCAGGGACTTTTGTAAGCTTTGTTATGTGTCTCTAAACACATAAGAGGCAAAGGGATAAATGGCTGTGAAGCTGGTGGACAATTCTGTTCTTACTTTTAAAGCTGATGCTCAACTAATTGAACACATTTAACTTTTCTTTGAATATTTGACAAATTGAGCGACATTTTAATAAATAGCACATCTGGTGACACTGTTTTTACATTTTTTGTATATTTATTTGATTATCAGCACAGTTCAGATGACTTTGTATTTGATGCATCTGTCCAGCTTGTCATATAAATGATATTTAACAATAAAATGTTGGCAAAATACAGTTTTCCTGTCACAATGATATATTTTAAAAAATAACTACACAGCTATGTGTAAAAAATGCTCTTATGTTGTATTGCAAATGAAATAGATGACAACATTGTCTGCATCAAATTAGCCTGATTAACAAGTGAAGACAAGATCGTACTTTTAGATAAAAAAAATAATCCTGCTTTTGCTAAACGCAAAATCTCTGAGCATATATCAGATCAAAGGTATTACATTAAAAAATACCATGAATTTTACAACCAAGTTAGCTTTTTATTGTGTAATTGCTGATTGTTAGCTGATGGTTGTTCACTGCTGTGCGGCAAAAGCTGATGTTATGTATTATATAGTGAGAAAAAAGTATTGAGTATTTTTTACTGTTATTACAGATTTACTTTACATTAGCATTCTCGTTTGAGAAACAAGAACACTTCTTTTGCTCACTAAAGTAGCAGGTGTAAAGCACAAACATCAGGAAGTCGTTTCCGAACACGGGACAGTCGACTCAGATTTCAATTCAAAATGGCTGCTCAATATGTAATTGTAGAAAAAAAACATTGGCATGAGCTCAAAGCTAGCGGTACAATGAAAGAGCTTTCTAACAGGAAGACATCTTGTTTGTCAACCCTCACACCTGGAACCATTTAATGGATTTAATGCACTTTTCTGTGATTAGTCACCAATTTCAGTCACAAGTAGAACTTCTCATGTTGTCAAATGTCAATGTTGGCGTTAACTACCTCACTTTGCCTACTTTTATATTGTACTACTGTATTTGAAGGAACTCTGTGCTATTTATCTGTGAGTATTTGCCAAATTTAAGAAAAAAAGTAACTTAATTAGTAACATTACATTTACCATCCCACTGCGTCTGGCACACACTCTCTTCGTCTCCAGTCGTCAACGTCAGTCCTACATTTTCTAGGATAATATTCCGTTCATGTTTGTTAAATAAACAACATAAATGAATGTTGCTTGTTGGCTCATAATCACAGGTTCAACATTTCATATTTAGTGGCTCTGACTCCATTTGTTCTCTGTGCTTATCAATGCGTCTTAACTCCAGTGTAAACCTTCCAGATGTTTCCATTATTCTTGTTGGTTCCCTTCTGCTGTTTGTGGTGTTAACCCTCGTTGATTCTCCTGTTTAAACAGTCAGCTTGTCAGTGTGACATTACAACAATTGTAGCTGCTGATGTGTGTTGTGTCAGGAAAATACCTTTTCTTCACTGCTCTCCACCTTTGAGGTGGACAGTAGAAGTCTGGGAGATGTTTGCTTCAGCTTGTATTCCTATTTTAAAACAAAACATAGAGACTACCTGAAGTAAAATGAATCAATAATTGAATGAATGTAGTTGATAACAAGTGTTTACCTGTAGGTCAGCGCGTGACGTCTCTGTTCTGAATTCTGTCTCCTCTACTCCATTTTGTCTTGTTGACTGTGGTTTTGAGACAGTGGACCGTACAGTGTGAGTCCAGTTACACTACTAAGACCACTTTACTCATTGTAAGACTGTTCTGTATTTTTCTTTATATGAAACTGGTTTGGATAGTGGTTACTGGTTTTGGATTTTTTATTTTGTGGAATATTGGAGAAAGATTTTAAGTCACAATTTTAAGAATTTTCTAGAATTAAACCTAATTTATAGCCATAACCCATGTTTTCCTTTTTGCTGATATCAGATCATAATTATATCTGACTATGCCACAAATGTAAATGCAATTGTAAAATTGTTAAAACATATTTTTTCTATCTAAATTTAGCATTTTTGATATTTAAATGGATATTTACGAGAAACTGACTGAGATGTGGAAGCAGTTTGAGACTTGGAGCAGACCTCTCTAAATGTTAATAAAACATCACTTAAATGCAGTATAAGTAGGAAGAATTATAACTGCTACCCTTCATAAAGACATTTTCTTTTATATTAGATTAAAATATTTTCTTGTTGTACCATGACAAGGATGGAGAGGGTCAGGAATGAGGTGATTAGAGGGACAACACAGACAGGAAGGTTTGAAGAAAAAGCTAGAGAAGACAGATTGAGATGGTTTGGACATGTTCAGAGGAGGGACAGTGGATACATTGGTAGGAGAATGATCCTAGAGATGGAGCTACCAGGTAGGAGACAGAGAAGAGATTGATGGATGCAGTGAGGGAGGACATGGAGGTAGTTGGAGTCAGAGCAGAAGGTACAAAGGACAGAGGGAGATGGAAAATGATAATTTGCTGCGGCAACCACTTAAAAAAAAGATATGAGCTGAAAGGAAGGGAAGAAGATTCCCATTTTGTACACAAACTAAACCTCCAGTTGATCCACCTGTACCTGCTCTGAGTTGTTCAGGGCCGTGTCTACGTTGTTGACCTCTTCATTCTCTACTGTTTCTGCCACTCTCTAAAAAATAGGACACAAAGGCAACAAACTAGGTCATATCCCTTAGGTTTCAATCATAGACCACTACCAAGTCAGTGTGAGGAACTGTGGAGTTCACCTGGTCAACAGGAATCTCTACAGCTGTGTTTTCATCCTCCTGCACCTCCTCAGCTCCTCGTACCTCCTCCCTCCTTCTCCGTCCAGCTCTTTTGAAAACACTGGGTTTGACTGTGACAGACAGAGATTTTAATCCATATTTTCACACACAAAAAATAGAACATACAGTAAATATCTTTAGATCAAATGCTGCTCTTTACCAGATCCATTTGTGAGTGTCAGTCTCGCCTGCCCTCTGTTTTTGCGAACTTTCACTGGTCTTGCAAAGAACACAGACGGGTCTTCTACTTCCTGTGTCCCGGGCGCCCGCTGTGCAGCTTGAGGCGATGCAGCTTGGTCTCCCGTCGACCTTATCCTGCGGCCGTCTGACTGAGGATTGGAAGGTTTAAATGAAATGTCTACTTAACGGTGCATTGATTAGCAGTCCAAATATAGCTGCAGTGTTGAGGCCATAAAAATAAGGAAAGTCTTACGTCTGGGGAGTCGAGGAGAGCTGAGTCACTGTACTGATCTGCGGGACCACTCCCAGCTTTTCTGTTCTGAGAGAAAAATACATAAATCAACTGACTTCCAGGATTTTCCATTTGTGTGTGCTGTCATTTACGTCAATGAAAATGTCAAAAATAAACCAGGAGGCTGTTGATTTGCTCTGACTACCATTTCTGTTCGCTCAGGCTTCAGACAGCAGCTCTGAACATACATAGCATTTAGCCAGAAACAATAAAGGAAGTGAAGATTTTTTTTTCTTAGACAACAGACTGACAAGATCCCTGATGAGAGGAGGACATGTGTCCTGGTTGCAATTTATAAGAAGAGTTGTAGCAATTACAGAGGGATGAAGATGATGAGCTACAAGATGAAGATCTGAACCCGTTCTTGTTTGCTTTAGTGATGGACAGATTGACACATGAGGTCAGACAGGAGTCGCCATGATGACGAGAGATGGTTTGGACATGTTAAGAGGAGGGACAGTGGATACACTGGTAGAAGATCCTAGAGATACCAGGTAGGAGACAAAGAGGAGATTGATGGATGCAGTGAGGGAGGACATGGAGGTAGTTGGAGTTAGAATAGAAGATACAGAGGACAGGGGGAGATGGAAAACCAAGATTCACTGTGGCAACTCCTGAAAAGTAGGAGCCGAAAGGAAAGAAAAATTAGATTACACGAAAGAGAAGTTTGATTTATCATCTAGTCTGCAACACAAAAATTGTACCAGAAATTTGTAGATTCTCCCAAAAAAAGTAAGGTATGTTACCTGTGTTCTTCTCAGTCTTCTCTTTCCTGGATAATATCTACGGCATTAACAACAACAAATATATATTGTGAATATATGATGAAAGTGACAGACACTATATACTCATTCACAGACAACCCCTGCATGATGATACCTCTCTGCTGCCTTTGCGACCCACAGCTCCACATACGGAAGTTTCTTGAACTTCTCCGTTCCCACAGCAACGTAGCAATGGCCAGTCTGCAGCTCCTCAGCTGAAGACAAGGCCACTCCCTCCAGAGAACATAACCTGGTGCAGCATTACACGTAGATCGTAGTGAGTTTCATTAACCTTTAGTTTCTAATCCACCAAGTTTGTGGAGATTAGAGCAAAAGAATGTATGTGTGAAGATGACCTCACAGACCTGCGCACGGCTCCAGTTCTCAGACAGACCTTCTCAGTGACCATACTGAGGATCTGCTCCAGGTCATGCTGCATGCTCCGTGGAATGATGAATCGGAACGGTGGACAGAGCAGATCTCCATTACGGAAAACACTGAGCAAAAGGATAAAAAAAACAAAGCATTTCTAAATCTCGTTGAATCAAATGAAGTGTTTGACATTTAATGAAATGTAACATGAACATGAAAACCCTTTTCTTATAAATCAACATTGATCCTCTTATTTTATGTGAAGGGCAGTTTTGTGTAATCCCGTGTGTGTGTGTGTGTGTGTGCTCACTGGATAATGCAGGGCACAGGTATAAACCTCCTCCATTTGGCTGATGCATGTGGCCTCTGGATGACTTTGGCCTGGTGGAGACGGTCAGAGAATCAGAAGCGCAGATTAACACTGTCACTTTGTCTTCCTCTCTGCATTATTGGACATTTCCTGTCACATTTGTGACTCTGATGTCCTCCAGATCCATATCACTTATATGGGTGTGTCAAAAATCTGACTTTCTATTTTTAACACAGCTTTTTCAAAGCTCCAACACGTCACGCCTGACCTGCAGCCCGTCCTCCCAGAGTCATTGTCATTTCATATCCATCAAATCTAAAGCCAATATCCGTCTCTGCTCTGCAGCAACGAGCAAAATAAACCTTTTCACAGCTCAATATAACCCAAAGCTGCAAATCTATTGTTTTTAGCTTGAAAGGCCATGTTTATATTGCAAAGTGTTTGCTCCTAAGTAACTAATAGCAGATGATGCCAGAGCCTGACTTTAACAGGTGGATTGTAAGGAGAGGGAAAGAGTGACCTACACATTAAGAGTTGTCCATCACACTTTAAGGCAGTGCTTCTCAATTATTTTCTGTTGCGTCCCCCCTAGCAAGAAGAAAACAATCCCCTCCTCCACCCACTCTCCGCCGATACTATAAATAATAGCATTTGTCTATAAAATAGTTCTAGCTACACCTCTGCATAACATCATAACGTCGTTAACATAAAGAAAACATAAAGAAAGAGATATAGTTCAACTTACAAGGATGTGCAATTACACTTTATTGTGGTACGGCGGAAAAAAAGCATGTTCCCCAGGGTGACACGCGCCCCCCTCAGCATAGCACTGCGCCCCCTCGGGGGGCCCGCCCCACACTTTGAGAAGCACTGCTTTAAGGACACCGTATGTGATGTCAGGCAGAAACAAAGTGAAGAGAACAACCTGTCATCTCAGGGCTGTAACGGATGTAACACTATATCAATCCACCCCCTCACTGAGAAGATCCAGGAAACGAACCGAGCCGAGAGAAACGCAGATTATTATAGTGTTAGAGGAGAGCGGGAAATTCTTGGACATAAAAAGAGGAGTCGTGATCTGGGTTCTGTGCCAGTTTTTTTTCTTGTTTTCATAATCAGAGCAAGAAAAAAAGAAAAAGTGATACAGTACTGATCCCAATTTTTGAGAATTTATTGCATTAACAGCAGCAGAATCGAACCCAGGACACTCTGCTCTCGCTGTTTTGGAGGCAGGTGTGCTAACCACTACACTATGAAACCAAAAAAATGAGAGAAGCTGCAAAATTTGCGTCACATAATATAAATTATTATATAAAATATGTCACATGTTATATGTTATACATCATGAAATTTGATAGTTTTGGTTCCTTAGTGTCGTAGTTGGCCTGCCTGTCCTACTAGGAGAGAGCGAGGGTCATGGGTTTGATTCCCAACCCTACAAGAATCAAACCATGATAATTCCACATAATCCTATTGGCTCCACCTATCCCTAGTGGCAGCCTGTGAGTTACAACTACATGCTAAATTCGTGCCTCAAGGAATTACTTCAGGAATGAGGTCATTAGCGGGACAACACAGACAGGAAGGTTTGAAGAAAAAGCTAGAGGACAGATTGAGATGGTTTGGACATGTTCAGAGGACACATCTTTGGTAGAAGAATGATCCTAGAGATGGAGCTACCAGGTAGGAGACAAAGAGGAAATTGATGGATGCAGTGAGGGAGGACATGGAGGTAGTTGGAGTTAGAGTTGAAGATACAGAGGACAGGGGGAGATGGAAATTGTTGATTTGTTCTGGCAACCCCTGAAAAAAGGGACAAGCTAAAAGGAAAAGAAGAAGATTAACAGTGTCTGCAGTGGTGACTTGTGTTAGTTCACTGTTAACTCTCCCACTGTTGGGTGGATTCATCCATTGACTCATTCACTTATTCTCATCTGCTTTTCAATCACCAGGTCACAGGGGCAGGAGTCTCCACGACTGCCACCCAAATCACATAGCACTGTACTGTTAGCATTGATGTGGGTGGAGAGCTCACTGTAAGTTCTGTAGGTTGTTATCTACTCAGAGATGAAGAATAGGCTCCTAAGGCTGATAACGTAGCAAATTCCTGCTGCGTTTGATGTCATCGTTGTGTTCTCTTTTGTGCCTTCCGTTTTCATCTTTGTTAAGCTTTGTCTTTGTTGTCTGACTGAGCCTTGGCCTGAGCCGAGATAAAAAGCTGCGTTCTGATTCATCCAATCACTCTTTCTCGTTCCCTCAGACACGACTGATGCCGACGAACATTAAAATAGAATTTTCTAAACGTTGCGTGATGTGACAGCTGGGAAAGGTCAGTGTTTGATAGACAGTACAATTATTAGCTCATGACTCACACTCATTAACATGGACTCCCCTGACACCATTCTACAAACGGATGGAAATCGAGGACCAACGCCATCGGATTCATCTACCACGCCACAGCTTATCATTAAATCATTGTGTTATAGTTAATATAATCGCATAAAAACAAATTTACTGTATTGTTCTCTATTGTATACAGATATAACTCTATTACGGCCTGTTGCTACATTCTTGCTGGTTAGACTGTGATTAATAAGTAATACGGGGGATAAGCCTACCTGGGTTTCATCACGAGCAGCAGCCACAGCAGTCTGTTTTTTAGTTCCCACATTCAGGTAGCTGGAAGTAAAAAAAAAAAAAAGCCCGACATGATAAACAATTGATCAAATCACTTGTATTTACACATTATAAAAAACGTTCTCTTTTATTCTACATAAAACCATAATACTGTTCATTCAGCTAATCATTTCTCATGTTTATTCACAAAAACGACTAGCTAACGTATACTATGTTACTTATTAGCTATACTCAGCAACGTTAGAAGACATCTTCCTAGCATATTAAGAAGCTTTCTTTTGTTTTATACAATACAACCACAACTAGTTGTGTAGTTTATACAACTATACAAACTATTTTGTTGTGAAGCTGTGAGGTTTCTGTGGAGTAGATTGGATCTAACAATAGACCGCAAAACAAGGGCTGGTAGATCATGTGCAATTAAAATCAAAATCTCATATATATATTAGGCTTAAATCTCAAGGAATTAAGCTATGCTTTTCAGCAAATATTTTCATCTATGGATGCTCCTGTCCTTGCCCTGCTCCCCTTCACAAATGACAATCAAGGCCAAAATTGTTAGATTCTTGTGTTTCCTTTAGCATCAGCCTCAACAAAATCATTCCCGGTGTTTTCTGTTGTACTCACTCCAGCTTTTTAAACTTTTCAAAGCCAGCAGCAACATATTGGGCTCCGGTCTGAAGGTCCTGGAGGTGGGTGACTCTGTGGCCCTGTCTGGGTGTGTACAAGTTCCTCACGGCCAGTGGTGCCCCAATGGTCAGGGTCACTTCATTCAGGAAAGCCTCCATGGTGGCCACTTGTCGCTGGTTGACCACAAACCTGCGTCCACTGTAGAAGGCGTCTCCATTCCTGTATACTACTACACTCTTCACGGGCGGCAGAAGAGTAGCGGCTGCGGTGCTGCCAGCCATTCCTGAACTACCCTCTGGTGTCAAAGTACCAATATTTGTAGGTGTTAAAGACCAATAAGTCAAAAGCGAATTCAGAATTTTCAATCAGGCTCATTCACACTCAGCTGTTGGTTCTCACCCTCAACAGAAGACAACAACACAGAGGTCCAGTTGGTACTCACACTGTTGAGTCAGTCAGTCAGTCAGTGAGTCTGTCAGTCACTGCTGGGAGATGAAGCACAGAGACGACAGGTTTGAAGACAAAGGTGAAAACCAGTCTCCGCAGGTTGTCGTGCCGTCTGGACTCCCACTCGCCACGTTCTGATTCTCTCCTTCTCCACACACACTACGCTACTGATGGCGGTGAGTATTTCCTGGTTGCTATGGCAGCATGGCCAGCAGTGACTGGCTGTGTGGGTCAAACCATCAGCTGCAACCACAACAAAAGACACAGACAGAGCAGGAGCAGTGGCTGGGTGGCTGTGGAATTCACTGAACAATAACAGATCGATTAGAGTCACTAACTCACCAATAACTGTCTGGAAAAAAAACCCCAAAAAACTAGTAATTGGATATTTGAGGATATTTTAAGTAACTATCAGCAACAAACTGAAGATCCAGGTGACAGAACTTTACTAAAGCCAATCATTCATATACAAGAGTGATTAATTCATGTGATCAATAGATTACTTTGACCTTGACTTGAAGGTTTACAGTTTATCACTTTTATTATTTTAGTATATATACCTTCTTTTATATATATATATATAAATTTCAGAGGTGCCACAGAGACTCAGCTATTTCCATCTCCCCTGTCCTCTGTATATTCTACTCTGACTCCAACTACCTCCATGTCCTCCCTCACTCCATCCATCAATCTCTTCTTTGTCTCCTACCTGGTAGCTCCATCTCTAGGGTCATTCTCCTACCGATGTAGCCACTGTCCTTCCTCTGAACATGTCCAAACCATCTCAATTTGGCTTCTCTTAGTTTATTCTGTCTGTATTGCCCCCCTTATGTCTGTCTTTTATCTTCTTAGTTTACTAGTTTCTAACTACTTATTTTCATTTTGAGCCTTTCCCATTCAAGGTTAACTCCAATTATGTTTATTTTTGTTTGTGCAGAATTTCATTTTTGCCGTATCTGGAGTTTATTCTTGGCTAAATTTTCTGTGTTTTTTTACATTATTCATTATTTCACAGCAAAATTGTATGCTTTACTTTTTGTATCGTAAACACTTTCATCAAAGATCAAGGTTTATTAGCAGTTTCATCACTTTTGGCAGTAGAATGTTTGTTTTATCATCAGTATCATTGTCCTTTTCTTGTGACATCTAACTCAAAATGCAAAATCTACCTAGATGAACAGAAACAACATCTTCCATACTTAATTAATCATTAATGTTCATGTGTCAGAGTAAGGTGTCACCAGAGCAGCAATTACCTTGCATTATCTTCTCTCCACTAATCATCGAAGAAGTCATTAATGTGTTATTATTGTTTTGACTGGGCTTCTTCTGGTACATTCTCTGCGATGTTGTTAATAAGCAGCAGCAGAAAAGTTGATTCTCGGTGCCTGTATATTTATAGATTAATCGTGAGGGAAAACGTTCGCCGTTCTCATAATGAGAAATTTGAGATTGCCGACAACAAAACACAAACTTGTTTTTAGTTGGGGAACCTCCCATTGACGTGTCTACAATGGTGCCTTCCAACACAATACTTAACTACCTCAGCCTCCAATGATTTATGTCAGAAGGACAAAAGAAGTGAAACCACAGCACAGAGAAAAACAACCCAAAGAAGGACATCTTAGAAAAATAGCCTTTATTCACGTATGTACATACAGTTTGACCATTATAAATATAAAGTATTTATGTATACGTGACTGATCACACTGAGCACATGAACAACAATGTTTGACTGACAACCGTCTTCAGTCCATTGTCTCCTCCACTGAGTCAGGCTTTAACAGCGTCTACTGTCAGGACACCGTCAGCTTTTTCTTCAAAGACAAATACTGTTGAAAAAGAAAGAGAAGCTGTCAGTCCATAAATACCATTTTTAATGATTAAATTACACATGGTCTCCTGTTGTACAGATTTAGAGAACAAAATAACACATCGGCTCTCTTGTTACACTGACTTATTTTCCAGTCAGCTGAATAAATTCTGGCTTGCAGTGAAGGTAATTTTCTTACAGCAGGGGACTGCCACTGCTGAAAGAGCATAGGAAACACTACATCTCTGCCCCTGCCCCATCTTACCTTTTTCCTGCTGTCAATGGCCTGTTGTATCCAGACCAGCTCCATGGTCAGAGTGTTTCTGTGGAGACGAAGGTCCTCTGGAGTTTGGGGCACGTCCTGAGCCAAGTAGTACTGCTGCAGACCTTTGGGCAAAATGACACAATCAGCCTCAGCTTCATGCTAATACTTTTAGCTTTAATAGTAAATGCAACCCATATAGACTTTATCCATAATAAGGTGATGAACATTAACTGATGTGTTTTGTTTCCACGGAATGTTACAGACTAACAATAGTTATAAAACAATTACCGCATTTTTTGTGTTATTTAAAACATGAAATAACATGTACTTTTTTCTAGATGTATTGAAATATTAACTGAACAGCAAGGAGGAGGTGCCACCCTCACCTGGGCGAGAGCCGCTGTTGTTTACGTCCAGGTCCAAACTGCTCCAGATGCTAGTGGCGTTCCCCGTGCTCTCCACGTCTGTGACATCTTTATCTTCCTGATCTCTCCGTCTCAGGTCCTGCTCACTAACCTCGACATGGTTGTTATGGAAACAGTCTTGTAAAAGCTGGCCTCTGCTCTTTGAATCGTCTCTCTCTGCTACCGTCTTTTGAGGAAGAAGAGCAGGCTCTCCTCCTGTCTTCGGTGATAAGGAGGCTGTCCATGCTGCTGAGCTCTGGGGACTCATGCTGACGTCCACTCCTGAGTCTGTAGGTCTACTGACATCACATCTGGGTAGATATGGGCCATCCTGATGAGCAAGGGAAGAAGGAAAGGAAGCAAACTCCTTGTCATTGTGATACTGTGATCCACACCATTGCACACAGTGAAATATGACTTCTGCATTTTAACAAATCCAAGTCACCGAAGTGAACAGTGGGCAGCTTTGAGAGCTCAGTGAGCGGGGATGGTGCCATCCTCAGTGGACCTCAGTGGTAGTCTGGCAGTTTGTGGATTTGAACCTGGAGCCCCTTCAGAACCCAGTCTGGTTCCTCAACCACCACCAAGGAAAAGTAAAGGTGTTCGCATAGTAAAATGTGGTGATGATTCAAACTTTGAGCTCAGGGCCAATATAATAAAAAAATGCAAGCTTTATTATTATATATTTTTTATTAAAGATGACTGGACTTGGTATGTTTCTTGTATATTTTTTTTATCTCTCATTCAAGAGGTCATTTTTCAGTTCAGAAAGAAACATAGTATGTTCAGTTGCCCTCGAAGTAACTACTGTTGCACAAAATAATAATAATAAAACGTGCTTTTTCTTTCTTTTTTCTGTACTGAGTCCTGGATGACTGAGAACCGACACAGACGAAATGTTATTTTGCAGTGACTTTGGTAACTTTTATAGTACTTTTCACGGCTTTGTTAATATTGTAGATGTTATTAATTCAACAGTTATCTGGATTGTTGCAGGAGACGTAAAAGTCAAGCTTTTAGCTGCCATTCAGCAGCATTTCAGCCTTGGCATTAAAACTTGTTCTAATGAAGTACAGTCACTTACTACGTCTGTAAAGTGCGGTGCAGGGATGACTGAGCTGCTCCACAGTACATGTGTTAAATCACCATCGATCTCATTCACGATATCCTCAAAATCTTGCCGTGCACGACGCACCTCTCTTCGCACCAAAAACCCACGAGCACGTGCCTGTAGATGAACACAAACAGTTACGAGAGGAAAAGGTCAATCGAAATTGAAAGACTGACAACAACGGACTAGCTTCATCCGTTAGCAGGAATTAGCGAAGGTCTGGGAGGGTTAAACCCCATTATTCGGGAATAAAACTGCTAAAATAGTAATGACGCTAACGTTTGAAAACAAATACTACCTGAAAGTGAGTTAACAATTTGTCCAATAGTGTCCTGTCCATCGCTATGGTAACCCAGAAGCGTTAACCCGGAAAGCGGGAGAAGAAATCAAACGTATTTTAAGTTCCGGTGTAAACTCAAAACACCCGAAGCATGTTATTCCGGAAATATCACAGCAACCAAAATGTGAGTTACTAAATCTATATATTTCTTTTAAAAATAAGTTTTGATTGCATTCAAGACTTAGTATTACATAAAATGTTGAAACCGTGAATAAAATGACGACTGGATAGAAACGCTATACTGCGTGATGATTTATTTTGAAAGACCCGTTGACGGAAGTGCCTCATGTTTACATCCTTTTCAGTTCGCAACGTAGCTGCTGCTAATCACATGGCACGTTTATTTAACTTTATTGCCACAACTGAGGAGAATGAGCGCCGGTTCCAACCAGAGGACTTTGTTCCAGACCTGGGGAACAGCAGTCTCCCAAAATAAAGCTACCAACCCACAAAATGTGGACGACAAACGGCGGAAAACGACACACAACAGCAACAAAGTTCGCTTAGCTCCAACAAAACATACCTCTTTAAATTCCTTATGGATTGAACATGGAGAAAGTTCGACAAACCCACCAGACTTCTCGGTGAGGCCAGATGAATCTACAGTGTTTGACTGTGAAGATGACGACGACGACCTTATGGTGGTTGCTGTCTACGAGGCTGAAAGGAACCTGCAGAGTGAAAATGCTACAAACCAGAGTCTGAATGAAAACTCAGAGAAAGCAGAGAGCAGGTCTCTATCTCCAGTCCCACTGAGTGGTAGGACATTTCCAGAGCTCCCTGGGTTTGACAGCTCCTCAGCCAAAGTTTGGATCTACCCCACTAACTACCCGGTCAGAGAGTACCAGCTGAACATGTCAGAGGCTGCTCTGTTTCAAAACACTCTGGTGTGTCTGCCCACTGGTCTGGGGAAAACATTCATAGCCTCAGTGGTGATGTACAACTTCTACCGCTGGTATCCTTCAGGGAAGATTGTGTTTATGGCTCCAACCAAACCCCTGGTGGCCCAGCAGATCGAGGCCTGCTATACAGTGATGGGGATTCCACAGGGTCACATGGCTGAGTTGACAGGTGAACAAAACACACAGAAACTTTGTTCAGTGACGTCATTTGCAGACCTGGACCAGTGTCCTCGGTGTGTTGTCACATTTGCTTGACTTTAACGTGTGAAAATTCTCATACCTGTGCACTTTTGACATTACAGTTCTATATCATCTCCCTTTTTTTTCGACTTGTTTATATTTATTATTTGCATAATATGTATGTTTACTGTAGATTGTCATTGTGATTGACTGACTGTAATGTAATGTATAAGTATTTATGTGTTATTGATTGAAATACTACTAAGGAGACAGCTCCACTGACACAGCAGTCTCTTTGAGTTTCTACCCCATATGTGTCAAACTCAAGGTCCGGGGGCTAAATGCAGACCGCCAAGTCTTTTTATATAGCTTATTAATGGCAAGGGTTGGGCTAGGAAAGGCATCTGGCACTAAATTTAGGCTGAAACAATGATGCAAGTCAACACATTTATTTTTTTAGAGACACTACTAAAGATAGAGGACAGGAGGCAGAGTTAAGATGCTTAGTTAAAGATGCTCTTTAGGATAGACAAGGGTGGACAGGATCAGGAATGAGGTGATTAGAGGGACAACACAGACAGGAAAGTTTGGAGAGAAGACAGATTGACATGGTTTGGACATGTTCAGAGGAGGGACAGTGAATGATCCCAGAGATGGAGCTACCAGGTAGGAGACAAAGAGGAGATTGATGTATGCAGTGAGGGAGGACATGGAGGTAGTTGGAGTCAGAGTAGAAGATAGAGAGGACAGGAGGAGTTGCATAAACATTGATGTGTATATTTTAGAGTAGTTACATTTTGACAGTCTACCATTTACTATCACTCCTCCAACAGTGACATAGAATTTGACACCATAATCCTCTCTGTCACTCTAAAGGCAGTACTGCAGCCAAGCAGAGACAGGAAGTGTGGCGGTCCAAGCGAGTATTCTTCCTCACCCCTCAGGTCATGGTCAATGATTTGTCCAGAGGCACATGTCCAGCACAGCAGATTAAGTGTTTGGTGATCGATGAAGCTCATAAAGCCCTGGGGAACCATGCTTACTGTCAGGTTTGTCAGACTGTTCATTTATTTCAGCTATGTTTTTGTTAAAAATATTAATAGTTATTTATTAAAGGTCTGATTGTCATTGTTTTTCAGGTGATCAGACAACTGACAAGTCAGACACTGCAGTTCCGTGTGTTGGCACTGAGTGCAACACCAGGAGGGGACTCAAAGGTATTAGTTAGTAAGAGTTGATACTGTATAGCAGTATATTCTCAAACTTTAATCATTTATCATTTTCACCTCAGAATAGGCAAGTTTCTCATATAGAACCAACAAAATAGTCAAACAAATAGTCAAGTTCACATTTTGTTTGTTTGTTTATTGCAAATAGGAAAACATATGACCAGAAACCTGTCAGTCATTCTACTGACGCAACACGTAAATGTTATGTAGAGCCTTAACTAATGAACCAATACTAATATATATAATATTGTTAAGAATAAGTCAACAGACTTTAACAGTGGAATACTTACTGGAATTAAGTATTGCAAATCCCTGGCAGTTTGCATGAACGTTAGGTAAATAAATAATGTGACCTCTGCATTTAACTCAACCCCAAAGTGAAGAGTGGGCAGCTTTGAATGCCCAGGGAGCAGTGAGTGGGGGAAGTGCCATGCTCAGTTGACCCCACAGTAGTAACTTGGTAGCATTCGGACTCGAACCTGAAGCCCAAGTCTGTTTCCTTAAGCCACTATTGCCCCACAAAGAATACAAAAAAGAGAGAGACCTTTCAAATTTATGTGCCCCAGACTTTGAGAAACAGTGCTTTATTGTAACCTTTTACACCTTATTTATTAACACTCGTGGTGAAACCTCATTGTACTTCTCTCCTCTCCTCACCTACCTCCGACCTGCAGTCAGTCCAGTCTGTCATCTCCAATCTGCTCATCTCCCACATTGAGCTGCGTTCTGAGGACAGCCCTGACATCCAAGCTCATTCTCACCAGCGTAGTGTGGAGAAGATGGTGGTTCCTCTGGGGGAGGTTCTTACTGCACACCAGGAGCGCTACCTACAGGTAGGTACATGGAACACTTTTACTACTTTTGTTGTCTAAATAGTTGTGTGTTATGCTTAGACTTTGACAGAATCCATCCCATCTTCTCATAACAATACATTGCATGTATAGGCTGCACTGTTAAAACACAATTTAACCATAAACTGTTGAGCACACGTTTACCTTGACGTTGAGATTCAACAGACGTGTCTTTTGGGTCTCTGCTGCCACCTAGTGGCTGGTTTTTATAAGTCTTAGATTTGAGAAACCTCTGACTTTTGTAATAATTCTTTTTTCATTTCATTCCTCGGTTGTTGATTGGAATAACGAGTTGTTACGTCGTGTGTCAGCAGTCCTAGTCTTTGATTCACTACTATGTACATTAACAACAATAATATTACCAGCTGACTTTCTGCTTCAGAGTTTCTTTAAGAAAAATTGTTAGGAATGATAAGACCTCCTTTTCTCTCCTTTTCTCTTTTAATTTGTAACATTAGCCAAGGCCGGTGTTTTTCCTGGTGTTCCTTCCTCTGTGCCTTTCTTAGTGTTTGCCCCCTCCGCCCCTCACCCACTCGTTTCTTCCCCCGTCATATTTCCTGAGACCTGCCCTTCCTTAATTTGACACGGCAGGAACACAATAGACTCAACCCCTGTACAATGAGCCTGACTGGACTCATTAAGGTGCAATTTAATGGGTGCCTGGTAAATCATGAAAATGAACAAGTCGGGCAGACAGCTCCAATGGTCCATGTCATTTCTGTTCACTCATCGGCATCTGAAAAATCTCTAGTCAATTTTAAATTAACATGGTTTGTTGTGTCAGTGAGCACCAGAGGCCCCAGAGGAGTGCTTTGTTTCACATAGACTTTAGCGGATGCTTCTTTGAAATGACATGTTAACCTGCCAGTTGAATGTCTGGCAAACATCTCAAATTTTATATAGAGTTTTAAAAGTTATGCCTAACTGCCTAATAACAGTATCAAGTGTATTGTACTGGATAATGACATTGGTGCAGTATTTCACCGTTGTGTGTAGTTATCATCTTACTGAACTGAAACCAATCTCCTCTTATGAGGTTTTTCTAACATGTATGAAGACAAACATAGGTGTCAGCCTCCGCCCCACTCTTTTGTTGTATTATGCGATCCCATGAAGATGAATTTCTTTAGAGAAAAGAAACAAAAACACTGACATGTCATGTGTTTGGACTAGACTCCTATTGGCAACTTTATCAGAAACATGGTTAACCATTGCTCAACACAGTTGTGGCGCTGAGAAGGACACACTTAGTTGCACTGTTGCTCTGTGCTGTACCTATTTTGTTGGTCAACAAAAGAATTAGGGCCAAATCCATTCTTGTTGTTTTGAACGGCTTTATTGTGTGAACATGGCCCAGTCAGATTCCACTAAGCTGTATATTTTTGAGTCAGGAGAAAAAGCAGTTTGTTGACCAGAGAAAATCACAGTGGCTTGAGATACAGTTAATTATTTCACAGTACGTAATACACACTGTTGCAAACCACTAGAATATAAAACAAAGAGGAAAGAAATGGTAATAAAACTTTAACACACTTTTAAGAAAAAGCTCACAATAAATGGGTCATTACTGACTGAAAAAACCCAAACCAAATCCAAGCTGTTTCCAGCATAAAAATAAATTTCCTTCACTCTGGTTTTATATAATAAAATGTCTTGAATGTGACATGAATCCATTTCTTCTCAATATGAGCTTTAATGTGATCACACTTATATGAGATTTCAGAACTTCGGTTCCAATTTTTCTTATTTTGTGCTCATGTACTGAAAGCTTATGACTATTTTAACTTTCAGATTTACCTCACAGTTGACCAAGCTACGAATTTTAACAATTAGCTGTGTTTTTTTATCTGCACTTTACTGATATTTGATCCCAGAACGTAGTAAATATTCAACATAATGTCTTTAATATAAAATCTTCATAATCACAATGGAACGTTAAATAGAAGAGTAACTACAACAAGATGATGAAAAACATGACAGAGGTATCATTTGTGCCCTAGTATTCTTTGTTTTACACAGAAGCAGAGGTACTTGCTGGGCAGTAGTAAATATGTAGTCACTGACGTTGACACACAATAAAGCACTAGAAAGAAGTACAGAATATTCCTGCGCGTGAACATGCCTGAAACCACAAGGAATGCGTTGACTTTGTGACATTGTTTCAGCACATGACATAAAAAAAACCCCAAAACGACTAAATAAACATTAGTATTTTCATGATTGTCATTCAGCAGTAGAATGAGTTTTCAGTGTTTTGGTTGAGTGTAACATATATTTTTTTCCTGGTTTGTAGTTTTACATTCACGTACTTTACACTGATCGCCAGGAAACATTCACGTGTTTGACCAAGATCGTGACGTGTGTAGCGTTGAATCCCGTAGGTCAGGTTTCTGTGAGGCTGAACACTAGTCCAGTTAACCTTGTCCAGGTTAGTGGCCAAGCCTTGTTGACAGCTGGTTACATCAGGTAAATATTGCACTTTGCTTAATAGTTTTCAACAACATCATGACACATTGTGACATTTGATCTGTGGTGAGCGGCAGCTCAACAGTTCCACAGATGAGGTTTTCTAAAACAGCTACAGAACGAGAACTATTTTCCTTACATTGTGAACAGTATGAACGACAGCCACGAGACGGATAATAACAAACACCATATAATCCAGAGCCTGGGTTGGCTGTAAGGAGAAATGCTGTGCTCTGTGCTTCAGTTTAATTTTACCTTTATTGAGAGAGAACGCTGTGCAAAAGTAACTGTTTTACTGACATTAGTGCAGTGGATGAGTGCCTCATCCAAGCATTTTGGTTTCATCCATTAGGTCATGTCCAAGGTGTATTTGGTTAGATGTACAGTGATGTTGGTAACGTATTTTCCAGACTATTAAGTTGTACATTTTTTTAAGATTGGGCTGATTCTGAGATTTGTATTCCCAAGCCCTGATGTATCAAAAATATATTGTATATCATCTATGGCCACCAGAGGGAACAGTCTCCTTTTAATATTGCTCCTGAACCATTGGTTCCATCAACCAAATAACTCAACTTAACCATAAAGATAGAAACACAAATGTAATAAATTGCAACTAGACCAAAAAAAAAAACATACTTTAGAATTCAAACCAGAGTCTAGTAGAAGCAGAGGAACCAACAGTTCTAACAGGAGCTGATGGGGGAGAAAAACCTGCCGATTTTATCTAGAGTTAGAATTCTGTGGAAGTGACATTCCTGGTGAATACCTTCTGTGATGAGAAATATGATACGGCCCACTGTAAGCCTATCATATTTTGCCTGTGTTTTTTTTTTTTAACATTCCAGGCCTAATGTGAAATTTATACAAAATAAATGTTTATATATATTTAATATAGGCTACTCATACTGATACAACTGTCTGGAAAATAGGACGAGTCTTTGGCCAGCCCCATACGTTTTGTAAGTTACTGTATGTAAAATTCTCACTTCTGTTCCTGAGTTTGTTTTTGAATATAATGAATTGAAAATAATTCAGGTTACTGTGAAAACGAAAGATGAATATAGAAAAAAGCAAAACTTCACAAAGACTGAAGTGAAGGTTAATTGACTTGATGTCTAGATGTTGGTTAAAAATGTTAATATTTGAGGAGGAGGCAAAGGTGAAATCTGTGGGGGTTGACCAAAAATGTACGAAACATGGCATTTGAATGAAAATGAGAGATCAGGCTTATCATGAAATTGCTCTGGAGTGTATCTGGCTGGTGTTTGATTCAGGTCAAGCCGTCTAAATAGGATTTTACACCTAAGAGCTGTAGCTTAGCCTGGGCAAAGAAAGTCTCTGTTGGGGCGGAGTTTCAAGGTCACAAGCATAACTGTGCTACTTAATCCCCTAAATCCCCTGTCGCTCCAGGAACCAGATCTCGTTCTGACGGTTACTGTGAGCAGGGTTGGTGTAGCCGGCCACGATGAACGAGTCGTTAATGCAGATGCCAGGAAAATCCAGCAGTTCTGCCAGGGCGTTGATCTGGTTTACCAGGGTCACCTCGTTGGTCGGACCATTGAAGGCCCTTTAAAAAGAAGAGCATGTCATTAACTACTGTTATTCCCCAAAAAACGGAGCACAGGAAAGCCGTCATTGTCTTTCTCTGTTTACCTTGCGTAGACGGTAGCGTGCGGCCAAATCTCTACGACAATCTCACTGTCCAGGGGCTGCGGGGGCTGGGCCTGATGCTCAAGAGGAAGGTAGTATGCCACCATGACATCGCGAGAAATCGTAGAATGATTCTCGTTTGTGCGCACCACCGTCACGATGGGCAGGGTCATGCCCAAGTATTCACCTGTGTGGCGAAAGGGGCACGTGTCATTTCCCGCTTCTCTGTCTTCAATAAGTCAACTGGATAAAATGGGAATATTTTGGGGTCAGAGTGGACCTGCTTGGCATTTTTTGTGTCTTTGTGGACTCACCTAAAGAATTCTGCTGGCAGATGTATTTCATTATCTTCATAAATCCGTAGCAGATGCTCTGCTCATAAGTGTCCTCTCGCATCGTGATACAGGCCCAGTGGCCTTTCTCGTAGTTGCGCTTCTCATAGAGCAGCTGACCGCACTGAAAAACAAGAGATGACGTAATGAGGAAAAGATCAAGTGTCGCTAAGGCTCTAACTGAACTAGAAACTGGATTAACTGTTAAGAATGATCTGGTGGCCGGCGCAGACATAAACTGCACTCCCGCGTTTGGTGGAAAATCATATTCCAAACTGAAACTGTGTTTCCACAGCACAATTTATACCATGTATATGAATTTATGATTTTCTCTGTATCTATCTATGAATATTCTCAGCCATCCAACGCAATTGGATTTATGCTTCTCTAGAAAAATATTTTTGCTTTTATTTTGAAATATGTTTGAATGTGCAGCCCTGTACAGTGTTATTGTCTATGGTCTGTGTTTGCTGCCTCTCAGTGGCAACAACACAACCTGCTACTCCAGCATTCACCACGCGTCATCATGTGGCACTTAAACCTGCTCTGAGAATAGAGGGATGATTGTCCTTTGTTTACCAAGGTTATTTGCCGAGCTTTAATAATGTAATTAATTCAAGTTATACCAATTACAGCAGTGCTCTTTGTTCAAAAATAAAAATAGTGTTGTGAAAAAATTATCTCCACCATCTTTTGCAGCAATAAAATGAACTTGACTTTTTGGCTTTCAACCAAACAAGTTTGGCAGAGACTATACATAATGTGTTACATGACACATACACTTGTGTTGAAATTCTATACCAGGACCATTGTAGTTACAAACAGACACAGATACTAGTTAATAGCAGGCTTATATAACCTCAGTTCTGCAAACAGCATCAAAACTACAATTTTCTGTGTCTCGATATTAGTGCAGATACACTTTTAATTAACAGTCCCAGTTAACACAGAATCAATCAGAATCATTTTTAGTGTGTTTTGAGAAGTAGTACTTGTAGTTTACAAGTAGACAAAATTTAGCCTTTTTTATCTATTGATTTGTGTCAACTGTTAGTTTGCATTTTTGGTTTTCCTATTAAATTAATGCTTTATTTTTCTTAAACAAAGAAATACCTTTTCTTTTCGTGCAAGCAGGGTGAAAGGGACTTGCTGTCTGTTGCTACGTCCATGGTTGTTGGTGCTCAGCTGCTGAATTGGCTCAGACATATCTGTCAGGACGAAAAAAAAAAAATTCAACTGTGGTGTTTTAAAACTTAGTTTGAAGGAACTTCATTAATAATCTGCATGATGCTTTGTACATACACTTGACGTACCTGTTTACTCTTTACAATTACTAATAGTTTCAACACGTCACTAATGTCCGTAAATTTGTTAATTATAACATCTGACACAAATCTCACAGTACTTATTGTTGTCGGGGATAAATAGGTGCAATCTGGAGAAAAGTTACTATCTACAGATGCAGACATGTTCTGTTCACACACCCAGAGTACATAGCCCTGTAACATAGAACAGACATGTTGACACAGACCAGTTGACATGCCCAGTCAACACTGAGTTTTTACCTTGACTTCTTGCAACACAGGCCCCTGAAATAACACAGGTTTATGTTTATGTCATTTTCAATGAGTTGCCCAACCTTACTTTGCGCCACAAACCGGTTAAATGTTGTGCACTATTTTCAAGGACCAGTCATTAAGCTGTGGCAGATAACTAACCCTTATTAAAAAATATTAGGAAATTTATGATCCTACATATAAAATCTTCCTACCCAAATTAACTGTGGATGCACACAACAAGGGTTTCCCAAGTGAACCCAACCTATGATTTTCTTCTACTAGACTGATATACAAGGTGAGAATCTTGTATCAGTGACTCTGCGTCATTTTTAGTTTATTGTTGTTCACTTTAATGAGAAAATATTTCCTAATTAAATATAGTTGCATTATTGATGATGGAATCCTAGCCATTCTATTGTTTAGTGCTTTTGTTGACATGAGTATGGATCAAGTTGAAGTAATAGCCAGATGGGGCCAAAAGGAAACATTATTTCTCTGTGGCCCGGCCCTATTCACTCATGGACTGGTACTGGTCCCCGGCCCAGTGGTTGGGATTTCTGTTGGTGGTGAGCCCACTGGAAGTTTTGTGGGCTGGGTTGGCGCTATGATCAGAGTACCTCAGTGGGAAGGTGAATGCAGGACTGTTGAAGGATATGAGCAAAGCAAATAACTATCATTTCAGATATTTTATCTGATAATTTCCCTTTGTTTGGATCACTATGCCTATTATTTGTCCTGGTAAAAGCCATTGGATGACAAAAATTAAAAGTCTCATTAGTTTCCTTATCAGTTTTACCTTGTGCTAAATTGCAAATAGGACATTTAAACTGTTGACAAACCCACATTAAGCAACAATTGCTTTTTTTCTGCTTAGTATATTTTAGGTTCAGGGTAATGTATGGCAGTTAAAAGAGTAGGAAGGTGGTGTAAAGAGTTAAGAACTGACCCAAAAACAAGTCTTTATCCTTATCTAGCTAAGAACACACAGGGGGTTGGGGGTGGAAATACCATTGGTTGCTTTTCGTAGATGTGTATAAGAGACAGGAATCCTAGCCATTCTATTGTTTAGTGCTT
>JAFBJS010004070.1:102050-112112 GCA_016785265.1 Paraplagusia blochii | reverse complement strand
CTAGCCATTCTATTGTTCAGTTCTTTTGTTGATATGGGTATGGATCAAGTGGAAGTAATAGCCAGATGGGGCCAAAAGGAAACATTATTTCTCTGTGGCCCGGCACCATTTTACTCGTGGACTTGTACTGGTCCCCGACCCAGTGGTTGGGGAGGCCTTTCTGTCGGTGGTGAGCCCACTGGAAGTTTTGTGGGCTGGGTTGGCACTATGATCAGACTACCTCAGTGGGAAGGTGAATGCAGGACTGTTGTAGGATATGAGCAAAGCAAATAACTATCATTTCAGATATTTTATCTGAAAATGTCCCTTCGTTTGGATAAGTATGCCTATAATTTGTCCTGGTAAAAGCCATTGGAAGACAAAAATTAAAAGTCTCATTAGTTTCCTCATCAGTTTTACCTTGTGCTAAATTGCAAATAGGACATTTAAAACTGTTGACAAACCCACATTAAGCAACAATTACTTTTTTCTGCTCAGTATATTTTAGGTTTAGGGTAATGTATGGCAGTTAAGAGAGTAGGAAGGTGGTGTAAAGAGTTAAGAACTGACCCAAAAACAAGTCTTTATCCTTATCTAGCTAAGAACACACAGGGGGTTGGGGGTGGAAATACCATTGGTTGCTTTTCGTAAAAAAGGATACATATTTCATTATGTTCTTGCCTAAAGTACACTCATGGTCCAAGTCTTTCGTACCGTGAACTCTATCCTGTTTACATACAATGAGGCTTTTATGAATCCAGCACAGCTGACCAATGTTGCTATGACCTTGTTTACATTACAGTGGACCTTTGTAGATATCTCCAACAGACAATATCATATCTGTATATATTCAACAACTTTATAGAGAAATAATCAGTGGGAAAAAAACACAGCCTCGTAGTCAGTGAACTTTGCATTGCAAGAAGTGATGATGCAAAATGGAACAAATGTCCTAGATTTGTGGTAACAAGTACTTTGGTGTGCTTCAACAGTGACATCGATTATCCAATGTGAGTACTTTATGATTTAACTCGGCTGCATCTCTCCAGACTCCCCTAATAAGAGCATAGCACATTAGTGCTGCAACATTGATCAATGTTCTGTTACATAGCACTGTAATGCAGGACAGAGCAGCTACATTTGACCACCATATGCAGAGACCCCCCCAGCATAAAAATAAATTTCCTTCACTCTGGTTTTATATAATAAAATGTCTTGAATGTGACATGAATCCATTTCTTCTCAATATGAGCTTTAATGTGATCACACTTATATGAGATTTCAGAACTTCGGTTCCAATTTTTGTTGTAGGTAAATGGGACAAAAAACAGATGTTGACATCAACAGCTGCATGTACCATCTGGATTTACAGCAATTTGAAATAAAGGCCAGTCAGTGCATCAGCAAAATTAAATGTCAGAAAATTATCCACATTTTCCTTTCCAAGATAAATGGTGAAGTAATGATTAGGATTCATGTCGAAACAAGTCAACTTCATAGTACAAAAATCTCTCCTATTTTTTTTGGGATTCCTAGCTTTAAAAAAAATTAAACAAACCATGCAGGTCTGAAAAACAAACTGCAAAAAATGGCTGACATATAATAACCAGCACGTACAAACCCCTTGTCTTTTCATCCTAAAGTCTGTCTGAAGCTGGAATCCTCAGTGCACATAAAACACATGAATATATTATGATGTAGCAACAGAAATAATAAATGTATTTTAAACTTAATTTTCATTTCCTAACTATGTAACTTGTTACTTGAATATTAAGAAAACATTTTTGCAGATAACGACTTCAGGACGTCGCCAAACAGGGACTTTAATGGGACTTGTCATCAACACAAAGATTTTTTTATTGCACTGTTATGTCCAAAAAAGCACTTTTGTACCTATGATTCACATTTAAACTTAAAAAAAAAAAAGTTATATAAGCTGTTACTATTTGATTTATATTCATATGCAGACATCTTGCTCAGGTTTGGGGGTCAAAACATTCAAGGTTCATTTCAGCCACTGAAAAGATATTCATCTGAAAGTTCTGTCACTTTAAAAAAAGTGAATTAATCTTTAACTCTACATCGCCTGTTCTGTCACATTATATCCTGAATAATACGCATTCTCTGTGGTGAAGGTTATGCTTAATTACTAAAATATTTATCTTTAATTATAAGGTGCAATGACTGGATCATTTGATACTTGAACATCCCGGTGGCCAAAACCATAGCACAAGAGAATCAACATTTTTCGCAACGATATAAATTTCATTTTTGGTCTAAATCTGGGGCCAGATAGGTATATCGGGATCTACCAGTAGATCACCAGAGGAGTGCTAGTAGATCCTGAGCAATAACAAAAAACAACAATAGTAATAATAACAATATGGGTTTTGGGTCAGACAGTATAACATAAGCAATATGTTGATTTAGATATCCAGTTTATATAGGTAAATATATTTAGAGTTTTTAATCTAGGTAGATTACTTCAGTCTTGTAATTGGAAAGCACTGTAGCTCACAAGACAAAAAAGTGTGGACACCCCTGCACTAAATGACTGGACCAGAAAAAGTCCTTTAAAGGAAAAAAATAGCAGCAACAAGAAGTGGCTGAATTTAGATTCAAACTTGAAATCGTGTTTATATTTCCACTTTCAGTCATTTCTATCACCTGTTTGAAGCCGATCACAGTGCCTCCACATGAGGACGACTGGTCTGTACCAGTAGATCGCCAAAGGAGTGCTGGTAGATCTCGAGCAGTAACATAAAACAAATAATAATAGTAATAGAAACTAGAGATGTAATTCTATTTTAAGACGCTTATCACTGGGCTAAAGTGTTATTAATATGGGTATTGAGTCAAATTGTATAGCATATGTTAATGTATAGAGTAAGATAGGGTTGGGGTATTGATTCAAATTTTCTAAATCGATTCGATTCACAAGGGTTCGATTCAATTCAATTCACGATTCGCTTCGGTTTTCGATTCAGTTTTTGTCATATCAATTATAGTTACCAACATTATTCTCAGAAGAATCAAAGCTAAAATTGAAACATAATCCATTTGCTAATAAAAAATTTATTTTTTTACATTTATTTCCATCACAAATTTACTCAAGGCAGTCATATTAATCCATCATGCATTTTTTAATTAACATGACTTGACCCAAAATTACAAGGCAGACTCTAGTTTTAGATTTTAGTGCCATGTTGTTTTTACATTTGTTTTACGTGCGAGTTAACACACTTGCACATAACCACGTAAATATGTAATTACCTGTGGTGCATGAGCACACGTAAAGTTGTTGGGAAAAGAAGGAAAAAAAGATAGATTTTTGGATTTATGAATTGATATCGTCCTATTAACAAAAACAAATTGATTAATCGATTTTTTTTAACCCAGCCCTAGAGTAAGATATCCAGTTTACAAGGGTAAATATATTTAGAGTTATCAATCTAGGTAGATCACTTCAGTCTGGTCATTTGAAAAGTAGCTCACAAGACAACAAAAAGTGTGGACACCCCTGGTCTAAATGATAGTTGAAATACATGCCTATATGATCGTTTACCAGGTAAACCAGAAATAGTCCTGTACAAGACAAAAATACCAGCAACAAGAAGAGACAGAATGTAGACAATTAAAACCTGAAATTTCGTTCAAATTTTCCACTTTCAGTCACTTCTATCACCTGTTTTAGCTTATCACGGAGCCTCAACATGAAAACGACGGTTCAGTACAATAGGCTGTGGACTTGTTGACATGGCTGGGACGGCTGACTTGGTTCCTCCTTTTGAAACTAGGTCAATGTATAGACTGGAATGTATGCATTCTGGGAGGAGAAGGGAACTTTAAAACTGTTGCTGCTGCTTTTAAAAACTTTTCTGATGAAAAAAGTTACTCCTCTATAAGTAGTTTCGGACAAAAATCGTTCACGTTACTTTTTCCATGGCTATCTCCCTGTACACTATACGCTCTATAGGTCTCTCGACATATGGCCGTGTGTCTCTTTTTTCCCTGTACCTTGAGCAACTTCCACTTGGTGTCCTCTGGCCACGTCCTGCCAGTAATGCAGCAGCCGGTCCTCGTCCTCTTCCATCCCCTCTCCTTCTTCTTCCAAGCTGCCGTTGCCGGAGTCTGACAGCTGGTCTTCGGCGAAAGATTCCAGGTCCTCAAGCGTGATCATCCCGCCTCGGTCCGTCTCCCTGTCGTCACCCACACGACCACCGCCATTCATTTGACAACCCCCTCGGTCCATTATCGTCGGTCAATTCAACAGGGAATATAATATGGTTTAAATTGAATGACCTGAACTAAACAGGCGTTCGGACGTTAGTCGACGTATACGTTTTTCTTAGATCGATTTCTTCGTCCAACCGTCGTTACTGTTACGACCGTTACTTACCGGCCGAGAAACCGCTCATTGCACGGACGCTTTTGTTCATATTCACTTCGTTTGTGTCATAGCGGTACGTAAACCGACTCATTCTACGTTGGTAAAGTACACTTTATATCTCTACTTATTTCTTTAAAAGTATCGCTGTGTCGCTGTGCGGAACAGCGCATGACAACCGCCTGTTTCGCCCGAGGTGTATGTGCTGTTTATAGACTTGGCGAGTAACACGTGACCGTGCGCGGCCCCGCCCACTTTACGTTGTATCTGAAGAGGATAAATAACAGAGACCCCAGCCCGGATTCACCAGCAGCCTGACAACAAGGACTCAAGGATGGACGACAGAAACCACGACTTCGATGTTTTTGGGTTTTTTTGTTCCATATATTGCAAATAGTGTCTTATTTGGCACAACATGTCATTGGTTAAGGGCAATAAAGCCACATTTCCTCATTCAGTCCAGGTATTTAATTAGACGTGTGAGATGAAAACAACAATGTTAAAATGAAATCTAGTTCTAGATTGGAATTGGAATTAGGTAGGTTTCTTATGTCATGCGATTGTTTCTGGCAAATAGTCTGGTCTGAGTTTTGAAAAAAAAAATGCAGGGGTTTATCTTGCATTTTCATCTCAAAGGTTTATGAAAAACAACACTACTCTTTGAACAAGGGATAAAAAGAATCCACCCGTTAAAGTTTTTTTTCCCCTGGGGACACAATGGCGTGTAAAGCAGCAAAGCCAGATTCAGTATCAGAAAATCAAATATGAGAAAAACTTGATTTGTTCCTCTGCAAATAAAACTAAAACAAAACTTGTGAAAACCCACAAGCAACATAAGTTGAGAACTAACCGGTGCAGTAATGTTAGATTAATGTTTTAAAATATAAGCATTGACCAAAAAAATGAAAAAAAAAAAACAACAACGCATTATCTGCTGCATTTAATATTTAAGCTAACAAATCCAAAGTTATTGTGGAAGTGGTCATTGAATTACATGTAAAATAAAAGGGGCGGTAGTTTTATTTTCCAGTGAAACCCTTTACATTTATTTAAAAAAATGGATTGTAATAGATTCTCATTTTATTATTAATAATAAAAAGTAGTTATTATCACTACCACTAAAAATATATAATCAGAATTTTGCTACATTATACACCCACTTATGTTAATTGCCTTTAATTTATCAATTTAATCTTTCATCATTCCATTGTAGTTCATTAAAGGCCGACTGCAGCGTGTGTTGTTATGAAAAGGCTGGTGTTCTTTGATTTGACTATTATTCTATTTTAGTCTCATGGAATTGTTGGCATTAGAAACACAAAACCTGTGAACAATAAATCAAACTGCAGTGTCAAATATTTGTCTTTGTGTCCTTGGCTCTTGATGATCATTTCCAGCTAGCAGTCCTGCCCAGCCAACAGTCCTTTATTGGCACACTAATGAAACACCCTGATAAAATGAAGAGGACATTCAACAAATGTGAACTTGCAATCTGAGGACAGGCCAGACAGGGCTGTCTGATCTGTGTTCCTGCCGCAGCAAACCACCATGGTGCAGCCTTCAGCATGCACGTAGAAGGAGGCTGTTACATAATGCCCTCGGTGTTTGTGTGTGTGCATATGCTGTACATGTGTGTACATGAGCGTGTACTCTATGGGTCTTCTTTATGTGAATGCGGAGAATGTAAACACATACAAATCCCTCTAGGATGGTGGGGTTAATGGGTTCGCGGCACGGCTGAATTTTGTCTTTCCTTTGACAACATTTATAAGATCGCCTTCCTTACGTTTGTCCTAATTCAAGACCCTCTGAGTTTATACACCGACTATAGACTGATTAGATTTTGAGTATTCACATTAATTGTTAAACATAATTGTTTTCATAATTAGTCCATTAAGGTTTCTTCCTGACAGTGATAAACTACTGTCACCGGCTTTTCCTGACACACATCTGGAAACATTTCATTAAGTTCTTTATGAATTTTAAATACAGGAGTTCATCTTATTGTGGCTCCAGTTATGGCTGGCTACTGGCTTTTTTTCTCTGTCTCCTCATTCAGCCAATCAGATAGTAGCACGGGCTTTATCACTAAGGCTCAGTTGATGATGTTGGCATTTTGATCTTCTTTTATCTCTTCTACTTTCCTCTTCTCTTCACAATCCCATTAGCTGCTTCTCAGTAGAAGTAAATTTCCAAATAGTTGCCAAAACAACCCTGATAATTGTTGTAATTTTCTTTTAATATTACTCTCCTTCATTACTCATTTGCCCTTTCTGCTCAGTACATTGAAATACTGATCTAATGAGTAGTGTCCTGCTTCTCATCCTGGTATTTGTACACTCTATTGTTCAATTGTGTTTATTCAGTGTTGTTTGTCATCCTTGACGTTGCTTAATTTTAATTATTTTTTCTAAATGATTCAGCAAATAAAGGAGTTTGCATCCAATACTCCAATGCGCGGTGCTGAAAAACTGCTTGAATAACAAAGGTTCTTTCTTTTTTGGACGCACAAATGAGTTCTATTGTTATCGACAAATAAGACACAGCGGCAGCCAGACTTTGCCTTGATTGTGTCAATCCATTCCACCTTCACTCTAGACAGACTTTGTCCTCACTAATCTGGTACTGGGTAATCTCTTTTAATCTGGCAGGAGAGCTGTAAACCCAGGTCCACTTTGTGCACCACCTGTTGGCAAAGACAAAAATAACAATGGCAGTGGTTGTGTTGGTTGTTTTTTTTTGTTTTTTGTTTTTGTGTCAGCCACGGGTGATTTCCGGATTTTCTGTGAAGTGTGAGTGGCTCAGTGTTTAAGTGGGAACGGTTTCCACTGACTTGATAATTTGGCCCCTGCTCACAGAGAGCCATAGGAATAGGGATCGGTCTATTGATCTATTGTGTACTTGAAGTCATCAATAGAGTAGTAGAGCATGTGCAACTCATTTAAAACACACAAAGATGAGAGTTTCACAGACTGGATTAGCTTCCCTGTGTCTTTTTCACTCCCTGGTTCCCTAGAGACTGAGGAGATGGTGATTTCTCCTTATTAAGCAACACAAAAACATTTTTAAATGGTCATTATTAAGCAGCTCTTTTAAAGAGCTAAGGTTTTTAATCACATTCCTTACCAGGCAGCTGTGGATTAATGATTCTCGTGAGCACATTTATTCCCAGCTAACGATAATGAATCTAAAATAATTTTTTACAAACTATAAAATTTTTTTCAAGAGATTAAAAATGTGTTTTTTGAAAGAAATATCTTAAATAATAAAGTAATTGATTCGACAATTTTCACATTGTAAATGTATTTGACACAGTTATTATCATTGCATGATGCTCTTACTATTTGATTTTTTTCCGAATTGCACTTTTTTAATCTATTAGCTTGTGCCACTTAGGATCCTAAGCAGGTTACAGTCTGAAAAATATGATATTTGTATCAAATTAATACATTAATTGAATGTTATTTATCATTTTTTATTATCATAATGTATTTTTGATTATTTATTGCAAGAAATTGGTAAAATCTTTTTACAAAATTATTATTTTTTTTGTCTTAATTCATGTAATTCCATGAATTGTCAAGTTCCAGGGTTAAATACTCATCGCAATGAAATTGGGTCAATTCCATAGTGTTGGTGTTGGTATAGAAAAGGTCAGTGGAATTAAAAGCTTTTATAGGAGCCTGTGCTTTTGTTTTCATAAGCACTGAGGTAAACTAATATATATACCCCAGACAAACACTTCTTGGTTGACCTTAATGGAGAAAATCTTGTTTTCATAATTTCTTTTCTGTTTTAAGGCCTGTTGACAGTGTGCCAAGAATGTGCCATTCTAAAAATATAAGGATTTCATAAGCCTGGAATAATTAAATTATATTATTTTGACATTTTTTTTTGTGAAAACTCTTGTCAATGTCATCAAGTGTGGCATTGCATAAAGCTGTTTTTCTTGGGACCAGTGTCCTACTTTTGGTGCCTTTAACTTATTCTTTTTTAATGTGTTTTATAACATAACCACCATTTACAATTGAAAACAAAACCAATTACATGCGAGTCCACTTCATCTTTTCAGAAAGTCCTATTATTGTGTTCAGTTTCCAAGGCAGCAGCTGAAATGGAAAATTGTAACGCCCTGACCTGTCATTATCTGTGCTGCTGGGAGTGCATAGACATTGTAAAGGTTGTTTTTCATAAACTGCCTCCATTTCTTCATTCTAAGGAAAAAGACTGAGTACGTGACAATAAATTCTAAACAACGAGGTGCTGTTCAGTGCTTGAGTAGGGAGGCGCTGAACAGCTTTTCAATTTGCCCTGACAGCCTAAGTGACAAAGGAACATCTGTGTTTCAAAGTGACAAGGTGTGTGCAGATGCATTTTGTTGGGTTATTGCTGAATGATGTCAGCTGCATTATCCTCTTAATACAGGAAATGGTCAATTATGGGTGACCCACATAGCCAGTACCTGTTTCTCTCTTCCCACAGGTGCTGCAGAAATTCATGTCACGTCTGGTCCAGAGCAGAGCGATGGCTCAGAAGGACCTGAGGACTCTGTCCAAGTACCAACTCATACTGGCCAGGGACCAGTTTCGCAAAAACCCACAACCAAACATCAAGGTAGGGAATCTCTTATATGTAAAGGGTTGTAAGTCCAAATAAGAATTGGAGAATATCTAATAGAAATGTGATGGATAGTAAATACTTCGCTAAAAATCTGGGGCATTTATACTTTTGATCAGTCTAATAAAACACCTGAGTTCTGATTCAGGGCAAAATTGAAAATATTTTTTTCATTTATCCCACAGGCCCAACAACATGGGATGCTTGAGGGCGATTTTGCCCTTTGCATCAGTTTGTATCATGGCTATGAGCTGCTGATCCAGATGGGGCTGCGTTCACTGTTTTTTTACCTCCAAGGAATCATGGACGGTTCTAGAGGTTGGTCGCCATAGCACAGGATACTTCCTGTTTTAAGGAAAAGTCACGTTAATGTTAGATTTTGTGATTTTTCCACCATTGTCTCCTTTTTTTTCAGAAATGACCAGGGCAAGAAATGAGCTGCAGAGGACTCCGATGTTTATGCAACTCTATCATGATATGGAACAAATGTTTATAAGGCCATCTGCTGGTATGCAGCCTTTTAAATAATAATTCATTAATTAATTAATAAAAAATACACTTTACATGCATAAAATACATGCAGAATTTATAAGTGCTGGAGGTGGAGGAGTTAAAGATGCTGAGGTTCTCTTTAGGAGAGACAAGGATGGACAGGATCAGGAATGAGGTGATTAGAGGGACAACACAGACAGGAAGGTTTGGAGAAAAAGCTAGAGAAGACAAATTGAGATGGTTTGGACATGTTCACAAGAGGGACAGTGGATACATTGGCAGAAGAATGATCCTAGAGATGGAGCTACCAGGTAGGAGACAAAGAGGAGATTGATGGATGCAGTGAGAGAGGACATGGAGGTAGTTAGAGTTAGAGTTGAGGATACAGAGGACAGGGGGAGATGGAAATTGATGACTTATGTCAAGCCGTAAGGAGAAGTAGAAGAATAAGAGAGTTTTTTTTTCCAAAATGTATCTAACCATGATTATCATGATTAATAATATACATTAAACCATTTTTAATCACCAATCAGTATGTTAGGGCAACAACTTTTTTCTATTTTGCATATAAAATTAAATAGAGACAT
>JAFBJS010004070.1:29679-93431 GCA_016785265.1 Paraplagusia blochii | reverse complement strand
GGATCCACTCCCTGGACGGACAGACAGTGCAATGGATGTTACCAGAGCATAAAAATACAATAAAATATAACAAATACAAAAGATACAACAAATTAGTCAAATTTTTTTAAATGTAGTCTTCCAATAGCCGTTATGTCAGTAGATGTATATCCAGTCATCCAACTGCTGATCCTCCTAGTCCTGGTTATCCTAGTTTTGGCATCGACCCATCCATCAGCAACAGCAATAAAAAAGAGAAACAAACAAAAACAGTAGTTTAAACAGATTTCAATAGATTGGGGGAGAGAGTGGAGTAGAGAGTGAATATAATTGCCTAATATACAGTATCTGTTATGTTAAAATCCAGACCTAAACAGTAAAACACACACAGGTACATACTGCCATTTATGCTGTTTTTGGCAGGATGGAAGAATCAAAATTCTTTAAAAATGCGCAAAGTATTAAATTATAATTTTTTTTTGAGGGGGGTATAACCAGGAAATGCCTAAAGACTATCTGTTGTTGTGAAAAACATTCTGTTATTAAAAGATTAAACATCTTCATTCAATTATTCATTAAAGAAAGTAGGGGAAGAAACAGTCACAAGCTTCAAGTGTTTGAGGTCTGAAAGCTTCAAAGTGCTGAATGTTGAGCTGCGATGCAGCGGAGCAGTGTATTGCGCCCCGGAAACTGCCTGAATTTAATTTGCTTTGACAGTCGTGTCAGGGCTCACGCTGCGATCAAAAAACCCTCACTGAACCTTGTTTCTGGCTGGTTCCTCATTAGAAACTTGACAATCAGGATCACGGCTACACCTGAGGTTGGCTTTATCTGTTTCACCCTTCCAGTTATTTTAATTTACCTTAAAAAACATTCCATGTTGATTGGTACAATTAGGAATTACGTACAACAGTTACTTTAATTGTGCTTAAATTAAAAAGGAATTGACGAACCCAGCAACAGGTCGGGCAGTCGTGGCATAGTGGTTAAGGACTAGGGACCCCGAGGGTTCCAGGTTCGAATCCCCACACACTGTTTCCTGGGCACACAATGCTCACTTTGGTGATGGGTAAAATGCAGAGGTCACATTTCATTCTGTTCGTTTGCTTTCACTCTTTCCCGGATCGCAGCTCACTGATTTCATCATTGATCATTAAAATGATTTGTTGGACATAAAATCATTTAGAATCTCTTCATGAGGTCGCACAGTGGGGCAAAGTTTGCTTCTGATGCCTGACAAAAACGAGGTGTCCGGTTCACTGGTTTCAATGTTTGTTTGTTTGTTTGTTTTTTTTCATACGTAGCATGGATTTCTTAATTTAAAACATTTAAATTTTGCCATAAAAAATAAGCAAAACACCCCAGAGGTTTTTGTGTACTATATCGTGTTATAAGATATTATACTATGTCACATGATTGCACCATACCTTGTCAAGTCTTATGGTGTTACCTTTGTATTTAACCCATCACCAAAGTGAATAGTGGGCAGCTTCGAGTGCCTGGAGAGCAGTGAGGAAGCAGTGAGGAAGCAGTGAGCAGTGGGGACGATGCTATGCTCAGTGGTCACCTGGCACAATTTTGCAAATACTAGAGCACACTAAAAATATTTACTTCCTCCCTTCTGTTATTTATTCATGTCTGATTCTGACTTGTTTTTCCCCTCACCTCGTGCCCCACTTGGCCACAGTAGGAGAGTCGCAGGATTTTTTTTCTTTGAATAATAATGAGTATCATAGGAAAATTAGCTTTTATGTCATGTGATTGTTTCAGTGGATGATTGACCCCTTGGTTTCCTCCTGAAAATTGCATCTGCAGCTACGTGTATTTTCCTGCTGAGATCATATCTCCTCTAATCCAAGTCAATTTCCTGTTTGTGTTCAGGGTGAGTGCTTCTATGAGGAGCAGCTTCGTCCTTATTTCCAAAAAGAGGATGTTGTTGGTCAGGTGAGGAGGGAAAAGAGCACAGAGAGGTGCACAGGAGCAGCGAATAAAAAACAAAAACTGTCTCACCCAGTGTCTCCTCATCTGGAGCATATCCAGAAGGGAGAACAAAGAGAGAAAAGACAAAGATCAGAGTCTGTTAGTGCTGCAGCTCTGACAAAAACAACGCTGTCAAGTTATCAGGACACAGGAGAAGTGGACGTCTTTACGAATGATCCAAGCCCTGAGGTCTTCTCAAGTCCTCATTTGATTAAGAACTGTCCTGAAGCTGACATGGATCATGACAACTTTGTCCTCCCAAGTTCAGACTCTGCTGTGACTGAGCCCCTCAATATAGACAGAAGAGTGAAGACTGCGACAGAGGAAGATGTTGAACTGCAGGCCATGTTTTATCTTCCTACATGTGAGACGGTGCCTTCAGCTCCTTCCTCTGGTAGACTTGAAAAGCTGAAGGTCATCCTGGCTAATGTGGAGGAGCTTCTGTCTCGATCTCCTCCGTCAGTGACGGAAGATTTGGGCCCAGACTTTACTCCTTCGTCCCCTCCTCCTTCTAATCAGGAGATCAAGGCTCCATTTAATGTCAGCTTCACTTTGGATATGGATGACGATGATGACGAAGCAATGGTGGACAGAGTGGATGATGGCTCACCTCCAACTCTAGAGGAGGAAAATGACAATCCGGAGGCCAAGAGTCCCAGCTGGGATGATGTTTTTGAAGATGATGAGGAAGAAAACAAGGATAAAGACATGGAGATGGACCTGAAGAAGGGAAAAGTGCGTGAAGAAGCTGAGAGAAAAACAAAAATAACTGTTGATGACTTTGAAAAGGAGGATGAAGATGGTTTGAGTTTTGACAGGGAGGAGGAAGACCATCAGTCGAATGAGAGCATGGACCTGTTCGGAGACGATGAAGCCTTCCTACAGATGACCATACCTGAAATCCCCACCCCAGACCTCACACCCAGGAGTTCCCCCGACGGCAACGCTGGAAATAAATGTGTTTCCAACATGTCCAATGAAGAAACTCATACCAGTCCACACATCGATGTCAAATCTGCAGGAGACACTGCACAAACTTCCTGTATGACGAACACACCCCCAGATGTCACCAGAGCCAACGCTGCAGTCACCACACACACAGAAGTAATCAGTGAACCTGCATCGTCTCATTGTAAATCCCCCACAATGCAACACAACTCTGAGTCGTTTGACAATTCCAACGACTACTTCTCAGTCAACTTCGACCTGGGTTATTCACTGGAGGATGAGGAAGATGATGATGAAGATGAGGGAGCAGATGTGGAGGCTGCTCCTGCTCCTGCTCCTCCATCTCAGGCTGGGCCGTCGTCGCCCGACTCACCCCTGTCTCTGCCGGTGTCCTCCAACTTCTCCACTCCTCTGAACATTAACACCACCAACAGGACAGCAGTGCAGACCCGTGCACCTCATCTGTCTTCATCCAAGATGGGGACAGAGCAGAGCAGTGGACAGAAGTCTCCTTTTCAGAACCTGATGACTAAAATCCAAGCGTTGCCATCTCCCATCGTGAAGACGGCACCGAGGTTCAAGTTCAGGTCTGGTCCAAACAGTCCTCACACACCAGTGTCACTCACCAAACTGATGCCAAGGCCTGGGGGCAACAGTGACACCAGCGGAGGGTCAGTGGTGAGGAACAGAACAAGTTCTGTCCCAGGTGATGGATTCTCATTGTGTATTTCATTTCCTTTATTTTTTCATTTTAGAAAGTATTGCTTTTGCTTACACCTCGATTATGATTTATTTTCAAAAATACAATTGAATGAATTGAAATCTTTGAGCGTGACTATTATTATTGACAGGAAATGAGAAGTTTGACATTTCCTACAAAGTGTAGTTCCATTAGTACTTGTCACACACTTTTTTCAGTTTACAGAGAACATAAAAATATGAAAAATTAAATTAGTTTAGGCCGCCTTTAAAATGATATCTTTGATCCTCTTTGACATCTGTCTTTCCTTTGTAGCTATTGAAATATCTAGCACCAAAACTTTATACTGTATAATGACTTTTTGGGTGATGTCCTAATTGATTGATATTTGATGTTCCTTTGCAAGATATCTTCCTCACAATCTGGCAACAAAAATGTCCAGATAGGCCAATCTTCATTAAGCCACACTGATGCTATTTTACTGTCTGTCTTTTCTCAGTGAGATGCAACAGTGACAGTGAAGATGAAGTGGTGCTTCCTAAAAGAAGACATCAGAATGTGCTCAACCCTTTGTCATCTCCAAATGTGGTGAGTGTCTTCACATTTGTAGAACTCTGTTAATACTCGAGGAATTGCCTTCAGGAACCTTAGCCTTAAGCACCGTGCAATATAGAAAACAGGAATATTATCATGTCCCGCCCCACCCATAGTTCCTTAAACTGTGTTACTATAAAGAATCTGATAACAAATACCAAATTTTCACGACTATAATGTGCACATAAAAGTCTTAGATTGTCATCAAAATGTGTGGCACCATGAGAACGTTATAGGGGGATGTGTGGGCGTTGCTCCCGCTCTTTTTTTAAATAGCACACTTGTATGCTTATGCGTGTGTTAAATATAGTAATGGCACACAAAACTGAGACCGCGCCTTTTAGTACGGTGCGCCATATGGCATGTATGATTTCTGTTCAAACCACTTGAATGCTGCCCCCTAGTGACTTCTGTCTAGAATTTCTGTCATCCTACTTTTTTGCAGAGTACTGCTCTTCAACTGGTAGGTCCTGACCCAAAAGTGGGACGGGGACCCATTCTGAATGGGTCAAAAATCCAAATAATGTGAATAAGCTGTTGAGCATGTTTTTTTCGAATATCTCTTATTTTGAAAGGCACACTCTGTTGAATAAAATGAGTATTTTAAAAGTAGTGATTTTTCAAAGGTTTTTTTCTTTTTTAGAAAATGAATTTGCTTGGTTTGAATTCTACGAGAGTGGGTCATAACTTAATGACCACTAGAAAAATATGGGTTCCAGATTGAGACCAGTTGAGAACCACTGTTGTAGCTGGTTGATGTTAATGCGTGGAGTCTGGTAGTTCTCCCTGTATATGTGTGGGTTCTCCAGCTTTCTCCAACAGGCAGAAAACATGCTTAATGGTGACTGATGTTTGATCGGATACAATGAATTGACCATAGGTATTAATCTGAGTGTAAACGGTTTTCTCTCCTCATATTTGGCCTGAAGATGAGGGATAGATAGATGCATGGATGAATGAATGCAGGTAGGGAGGAATGGGTGACAGGAGGGATGGGGGATGGATGAAGGGAAGGTTGGATGGGGGAATGAATGGATCTGAACCCGCTGAACCCATCCAGCCTGAAACAACTGCAAACATGGACAAAACAGCCATAAAAAAGACGAGATGTTTGGAGGAGATGACGCAGGTTGCTCTCGCCCATCACCTTCAAGCCTCTGAGGTGCATACGGTTGTCTTGGCAACCATTCAGACGCATTAAGGGGACAGATTAAAGCTCCAGAGGTATCTCAGAAAAACAGATCGTGTCTCTAAGGAACAGCTGCCTATCAGCATCAAGGACACAGTGGGAAGACATGAATTGGTTTCATGTGATGATTTGCATGTAAATGTGACACATTTCATTTTTTTCACAGTCCAAGATTAGTGACGTAGACTCTCCTGTGGTGGTGAACAGGAAACGGCCGGCTCCGCTGAACACAGTGAGGGTTTTTCATTTGCTCTTTATTCAGTAATTAATACTAGTGACACACATGAAACTCCTGATTCCAGTTGACTTCTGTTCTTTAGTCTGGGGACACGGAGGTGGGAGCTGTTTCTGATGATGATTTCCAGGATGACTTTGTGCCCAGACTCAAACCTGCAGCACACAGAGCTGAGAAGAAACAGGCAGCACAGAGCAGAACCAAGGTTTGTACACCAGCTGATGGTGTCAGGAAGTTAGATCATAGCCATATAATGCACCCTCTCACCCTGTCCTCATTACCACCTCTATTTATACTGTATATGAATCTTCCTCTTCTTTTCCTTACAGCTTGTCCCCTTTTAAGCGGTTGCCATAGTGAATCTATGTTTTCCATCTCCCCCTGTCCTCTGTATCTTCTACTCTAATTCCAACTACCTCCATGTCCTCCCTCACTGCATCCATCAATCTCTTCTCTGTCTCCTACCTGGTAGCTCCATCTCTAGGATCATTCTTCTATCAATGTATCCACTGTCCCTCCTTCTGAACATGTCCAAACCATCTCAATCTGTCTTCTCTAGCTTTTTCTCCAAACCTTCCTGTCTGTGTTGTCCCTCTAATCATCTCATCCCTGATCCTGTCCATCCTTGTCTCTCCTAAGGGAAACCTCACCATCTTTAACTCCTCCACCTCCAGCTCTGTCTCCTGTCTTCTACCTATTCCTAGTGTCTCTAATCCATCCATCATGGCTGGTCTCACCACTGTCCTGTAAACCTTTCCCTTCACCTTAGCTGACTCTCTTCTATCACAGATCACTCCTGACTCTTTTCTCCAGTTGTTCCATCCTGTCTGTCCTCTATTCTTCTCCTCTCTTCCACAGTCTCCACTGCACTGAACAGTTGATCCTCAGTATCTAAACTCCTCCACCTTCTCCACCTCTGCTCCTTGTAACCTCACCATTCTAGTGTTCTCCCTTTCATTCACACACATGTACATGACTGAGTCTACTTGTCTACATTTTTGGAAAAATGCATTTTATTTTAGAAACCGACTGTTTGCTCATGTTATTGGTTCACATTCAAACATAAAACAGTAAACAAGTAAGTTGTTGAAGTTCTGTCGCTGTAGAAGAACTGTGAGAATAATTGCTCCCCATGTACTACTGAGATTGATAAATATTCAAAAGCGTTAACATAGAGTATAAGTAATTTGTCTCCCAATAAAAGGCTCTCATTCATTATAAGAGACCAACATCACAGTGAAATGTTTGAAGGATTTTGGAAATACCTGCAAAAAAAGAATATAATATTTATTAATCATCTTCTTCCTATTATTATTATTATTGTTATTGATCAGGGTGGTTACCAGTTCCTGGATAATGAAGCAGAGCTGTCGGAAGAGGATGGAGCTGATGTCTCCTCCGATGAAGAGGATGGTGAAGACCAGAACCAGTCATTGGACGGATTTGTGGATGACAACACACATTTCTCTCAAGCACTGAATGGTGCAGAATTATGTCCATTAATTAACACAAACAACACTTAAGAATGAAAAATATACACCCTTTTAACTCATCCCTCTCCCTATCAGACTCAGATATGCACGGTGTTTACCTGAAGTCTGTGAGAAGCCCAGCAGTCTGTGGCAAGTTCAAAATGTCCTACAAGAACCGTCACATTGATGTTTTCTCTCAGGTGGGAAACAGAGGTTTTATATTCACAGCCCTGGTCTTCCTTCACCTCAATATTTCTCTATGTTATCCTCCCAACACAGGTGCCTGAGATGGATGAAACATATGCTGAGGATAGTTTTGTTGTCGGCAATGAGGTGGAGGAGGTCGCTAGCAGTGAGAATGAGGCTGAAGATGAGGTACTGTTGCCTGAAGCGTCTTTTATTGACGGCCGAAGGCAGTATGCCACCAGAAGGCGAGTCTTCCTGCACAAGGCCAGGGCAGGAGCAAAGTCTTCATCAGAACCAAAAGGTGGTATGAAGACAAAACGCACCAGGATCATACGAATCACTGACTCCAGTGAGGAAGAAAAAAGTGACGTGGAGGAGGAGATATGTTTGAAAGATATAAAGTGTGATGGAGCACGGCCTGAGCCCTGCAGGCTGCAGCCAGAGACGTCTTCATCTTCTGTCTCCAGAAACTCGGCCATGTCATCCAACACGTCACTGCCAAGTAAAACCCAGAGGAGTTTGAAGGCTGAAGAAGACAAGAAGGAAAGGTAAACACACCCTTATCCACCCGGGCTGCACAGATCACAGATAACCAAATACTAATGCATTTCTTATGTTGTCCTGCAGATGTCGCCAGAGATTAGAAAATCAATATCTACTGTCTGATGAGCTGGACTTTGTTGAGCCACTGGCCAAATCGTCTACAGGTCAGGCCAAGGTAAAAAACAATAAAAAATACCAAAGTCAAATCACACAAATAACTCAGAAATCACACATGTTATCTTATGTTATTGAAATAATTTATAAAGGTAAGTCATTCATTACAACTTTATCTAGAAAGAAATCTGTATACTGTACCCATCCTCCTTGTTAGCTTAGCTTTTGTGCATATTATCTGATGGGTGATTAGTTAAGGAGCAAAGAAAAACAACAAAACCCATAGCCTTAGCCTTAGCAATGAGGTGGTCAATAAGTTTTTTATGTAATAGAAATAGATTAAGTTAAGACAGGTGATTTACTTGGTGAGATCTATATACAGAACATAAAAATTATAAATAAACACAATATACAAGCTAAAATATACACTTTAGCTTTAGGAAGAAGAGCTGGAGGTGGAGGAGTTATAGATGCTGAGATTCTCTTTAGGAGAGACAAGGATGGACAGGATCAGGAATCAGGAGGTCATTGGAGGGACAACACAGACAGGAAGCGAGAGAAGCCAAATTGAGATGTTTTGGACATGTTCAGAGGACGGACAGTGGATATATTGGTAGAAGTATGATCCTAGAAATGGAGCTACCAGGTAGGAGACAAAAAGGAGATTGATGGATGCAGTGAGGGAGGACATGGAGGTAGTTGGAGTCAGAGTAGAAGATACAGAACAGGGGGAGATGGCAAACACTGATTCACTGTGGCAACCCCTGAAAAAGGGACAAGCTGAAAAAATAAGAAAATAAGAAGGTGGTATCTTAAATATAAAATTATTGTGTATTTAAATACAGTTGTATTTTAATGCAGGGGTTAGGATGTAGGTAAATACATGGATCATGAAACTCATACGTGAGTCTGGTTTAGTGCATGAACAACAAACAAACTATACTTCTCAACTGCTCTCCTTTTATCCTTAACTTCTATATTGATCCTCTTTCTGTCTTTAGACACAGCCGTCCACCTCTTCTGTACCTCAGAGTCGGAGTTCAGTCTGTCCAAATGCGTCCGTCAGTGAGTCCTTGGCTCCACCAGGGTCCGTATGCATCTTGATGGACAGTCGCTGCATCAGTGCAGGTGTGGATCTGATGACCAGTCTGCGTCATCGCCACGCAGCCACCGTCCAAGTTTGCTCCTTGGACGGAAGCTACTTTATTGTCAGCAATCGCATGGCGGTGGAGAGGCATAGCCAATCAGATCTGGCCGCGGTACAAAACAGGAAGCGATTGGTGGAAAGAGTGAACAGCCTACTGGGGCTGTTTGAACGGGTTTGCTTCTTGGTGGAGAAGGACCGAAGCAAACAAGGTGCGTAGGACAGGATATAAGAGGGGAGAAGGTGGTGACAAAATGTCTTCTTCTCTAGGCTTGTCCCTTTTCAGGAGTTGCCACAGCGTGTCAACATTTTCCATCTCACCCTGCCACCTACTGGTTGGTTTAAACATGTATAACAAAATAACATGGTTTATTTTCCACACTTTTTGTCCACATGACAGGTGAGGTTTCACGACCGTTTCAACGTTCACGATATTACGACAGCACCTTAGCGGGGTTGGTTAGGACAGGAGTTCGATTGCTTTGGAGTGACAGTGAAGAAGACAGCGCCCGCCTCCTGGTGGACCTGGCTAGACTGGAGCAACGTAAAGGTCATGGCATCTCTGTTCCTCTGGATGTTAAAGGCCAGCACAGCGAGCAGGCTCTGCAGATGTACCTGAACCTGCCATCGGTCAGCTATGTCCACGCTCTGAACCTCAGCCACAACTTCAGGTCCATCTCACATTTCTTCAACAGGTAAAAAAAAAGAGCACATTTTGACATTTAAGTTCATGTTTTTCCTCCATCTTAGCAAATGTTTGTTTTGTTCTGGTCCTGAAGTTCGGTTGAGTCCATACAGAAAGAGGGCTGCATGACTTCATCCAGAGCTGAGGAGATTTACCGCTTCCTACACTACACCTGCGACACCTCCCTCCTGGCAGCAGCAAATTCAGGGAAAACCAGTTAGCAGCTCCTTCGCCTTAATTTTTTTGGATTTTTTTGTGTGTCTCCACACTGACCAGGTCGGAGCATCTGTTTGTTTGCTCATTAAAAACCTGGACTGTAGCAAACAGGGCTCAGTTCTGCTGCATGGAACATGTGTATGGAAGTATTTGTTTACAGCACTTTGTGAAGAAAAAAAAACTTTAGTTAGGATCATGAAAGAAAACAAGAAGTATGTGACTTGAATAATTTATGTTTTGTCCTGAATAATGATCCATTCACAGTATGTGTTAATACTTCTTGAATAAAGTACTATTTTTGTATAGTGTTGTCATTTTTCGTTGGAGTCTTACTTTTTGTTCATCCACCTATTGACGTTCAGTTGAACCGTCTTACTGAACTGGTCTGTCATAGAGTAGTATTGCTGTATATTGTAGAATGTATGGGGATGTGGAATTGTTTCAGGGCAGCTGGTGGCCTAGTGGTTGAGGAAACAGACTCGGGTCTGCAAGGGCCCTGGTTTGAATCCTCCTATTGGAGTTACCACTGAGGTGGCCTGAGCATGGTATTTTCCCCACTCACTGCTCCCCGGGCGCTCAAAGTTGCCCACCGTTCACTTTGGTGATGGGTTAAATGCAAAGGTGTGGGTCACAATGGCAGGTATGGCAATTTCCCGCCGATTAGAATTTTTTTTTTTTTTTCATTTTTGTGAAACGTCCAAATCCGTTGATAAAATCTTAAGGGGAATGAGGTACCTATATTTATTTGTCATTTCTCGCTGCAAAATTGCGCCGAAAAAACGATGTTTATCTATCTTGAACGTTCTCGCTAATCCTTAAGTAAAATTTATGCTGTGTTTTGTAAATGGAGCTGTGATTGGCTACTAAATATAGGACTTCGTTGGAGTAATTTTGCTTTTGTGAAATCGTCATCTGCGAGTGTTGCTAACACTGTTGACACGACACACTGGGGACCTTTAGCAGGTCCAACTAGACCTAGCACTTCAAAGAGCCTGTTGTCACAACAGCTCACCCCTGTAGCTGACAGACAGAGGTAGGTCTACTTACTTTTTATTCAATTTATTTATTTTCGCCAATGTTTGTTTATCAAATAGGATATGCAAGGCCAACGCATCTGAAGTAGTACAAGTGCAGTAGAAGTAGTAAATTGATGTTGACATTTTGAGGGTCTACTTGGTAAAATTAAAGCTTCAGCTGAAAATATTACCAGCATAAAAATATGAACTACAAATATGTTAATTGTCATCACAAATTTTTTGTGAGTATTAAGTTAAGTTGAATGTTTCATTGAATGGTTTTGAATTTTGATATTTTCATCATATTAATTTCAGGAAAATACTGCCTTAATTGCTTTAAAAATGGGTGTAAAAATGCACCAGGCTTCACTCTGGACCTGAATTGTCCCCCAAGACTCCCGGACATTTCAGCTGAAATCAAAATTTCCTGTTGCCATCTTAACAATGACAATGGTTCGCTTTTTTTTCAGATGGACGTGCACGGTGTATAAAAGGTAAGAATAACAAAGTGACATTTGACTTGAAATAAGTACAGGACGCTTAGAAGATTATGAGAGAAAACATTTTTATTTCACTCTTTTTCAGAACTACAGAAAGAAGTTCTCAGCGAGGACGGGCTGCACTGGTACAAAAACAGGTACAGAACACAAAGGCACTGTAAGAGATTTGAAGCAGCGGTTAAAACAACGTCGTCAACAACCGTTTACGATGCACCGGAAAAGACAGGCCACTCCCTCGATATTTACATCATACACTTCGTCACTAAACATAAATATGCACGTCAGTTCAAACCCCAAACGATCGACACCTTCAGATTTCAAAGATCAACATGACTAAATACATGGTATCTGCAGTTTTAGACTAGCAGCAGCAGCAGTTGTTTACATGTGCAGCACAAAGAAACACTTAAGTTGTTTTAATGTCCAGCAGGTTTGATTAGTTGTGACTAATTATCACTTTTGATTATACTCTAAACCTTAAACGTGCAAAACTGTTTATTAGTGCAAATGTTAGTTTACACAGAGGTGGCAGCACTGACCAAAATGTAACTTCCTGTAGGACAATTATGGGAATCTGAGAAAAAAATGTAGAGAGGATTGGACTTGGGTGAGGAAAAAAAAAAGATGTTAATAATTTACATTTCCACTTCAGTGTTGGTCACAAACCTCGCAGAGGACAGACCACGTAATGGACACAACCGGTCCAACAGCGCCCTCCTCTGGACAGTACTGACGTGCTCTACATCTGGTAACAGACATTTCTTCAAAGTGCACTTTTAAATAATTCCACTTTCTTAGTAGGTCAACACTGTAACAGGTGCTTTACACTGGCGATACATACAGAGTAAAACACGTATTGCTTGTGAAGTAACAAATGACTTACAGGAACTTAACTGTATGTTTAGGTTTCACATCATAAGGTGCTTTTTTTGGATGCCTTTTCCAAAAACTTTAAGATCACAAACTGCATTACTGTTTTGGTTTCCTCCGAGTATTGTTTCTTTTTTTTTCCATGAGGTTAATGCTTCTCAGGCGAACAGACAATAACAGACAATCAAACGAAGATACTGCAATAGCTCTCAAAAACAGTCTTCAATAGAGTCCAATCTATAAAACTTTAATCGAAAGGTATTTTCAAAGTAGACAAAGTATAGGAAAACAGTTGTAACCTAACTCTACGGGCTATTGCATTAACCATAAACAGCTGAAACTTCAGTAAATGAAAAGAACCATATCTACATCAATGTACACGTGTATTTATAACCATCGCTGTTACCATGTCCACAGTAAGAGAATAGAATATTAAAATAAGGATTAACCTCAAAAAAGAGGAATCAGATTGACCAATGTAAAAATCCAAACAAACTACTTAAAAGTAATGTAAAATAAATATTTGACCATTAACAAACAACTTTTTCTGTAAGTTACTTGTGTATTAATACTATATTTTGTAATAATGGTAACTAAATTGTGGTTTGAGCCAAAGTAAGGGCAGGATCTGGACTGTATTGGGCCTTCAAGGATTCAAGTAAAAAAAAAAAATCCCACCAAGCCTGGAACTTTTCTGGTATCATAACTAGGTGTGAACTGATTTGTGAGCCAACTTGTTTGTTTACCCTTGATGTTGTCACACTAATTTATGTAATTAAAAAAGGAAATCTGTTAAAACCAGTTAAATTGTCCTTAGTCCTAGTCAATAATTTTTAAGTCGAGCAATGATTTCTATAGTATGACACTGATTATTCTAACTTGTAGTCTAAACACAGCAGCTTAACTATTTTCAACAACTAATCTAACTAAAGTTAAAATTAAAACAAAGGTTTTATAATGAGAGACTATATTTACACATTTCTTAAAATACATTTATATATATATATATATGAAATATATATAACTTAAATATTGGTCACTGAAGACGACAGAACAGACCTGCAACCAGCTTCAAGTTTTGCTGTGAACTTGAACAGATGAGCCGCAGACGGCAGGGATGTTCACAGGCTCGTGGGCTGCGGCTGTGGCTGCAGGGGCTGCAGCTGCACAGGTTTGGGCTCCTGCATGTCCTGCATGCTGCACTCTTCTCCCTGGCGCATGTACATCAAAAACAGAGTCACCGTAGCGAACGTGGTGGCATTCACTGGGAAAGCTCGGAGCAGGGTGGATGTGAGTCCACGTGTGAAGACCCTCCACCCTTCTTTGTTCACACTCTGTCTGATGCAGTCCACAATGCCGCTGTACTGGTTGACACCTCCAACCCCATCCGCCTGCAGACGCGACTTGATCACGTCCACCGGGTAGGTCGAGATCCATGACACGATGCCTGACATTCCTCCCGCGAACAGCAGCTTTGGGATCATGTAGGGGTCTTCGGGCTCGCAGCCCAGGGAACGCGTTAACACGTCATAGGTGAGGAAATAAAACCCAAAACCAGGGGTCTCTCGCAGCAGCGTGGTCACCATGCCTCGGTTGATACCACGGATGCCCTCTCTGTTGTAGATTCTCACCAGACAGTCCAGAGAGTTCTTGTACAGCTTCCTTTTCGACTTCTTCTCCCCCGTCCCCTGCATCTGCATGCGCGTCTTGGCCAGTTCCATCGGACAACATATGACACACTGAATGGCTCCAGCGGAAGCACCGGCTAGAAACTGATTGAGTGGTGTGTCACGGCCAAGCTTGCGCATGGCATTTCCTTGGACACCAAACACGATGGCATTGATGAAAGTCAATCCCATCATTGGAGAACCGATGCCTTTGTAGAGACCCAGTGTCTGCAGACAGAGATATAAGACGAGTGAAATAAAGAAAAAATATGTATTCATTCAAAAAGGATTTAGTTGTCAGCAACTGGACTTCTTCTTGGAGTTGAAAGACGTTTCATACCTCAACTGAGGAACTTCATCAGTTCCTGGTTGATGTCAGAGGAAACTCTAGTAGATCTACTCCTCTAGACCAGGGATTCTTAACCTTTTTGGCACCGAGGCCCAATTTTTTCAGTGTCAAGTGACCTGGAGCCCTTAATAATCGCAATTTAAAATTTTCACGGCCCTAGGGGGCGCTTGCGGCCCAATGGTTCAGAATCCTTGCTCTAGACCACTCCCTTCACCACTGGACAAAGGTGAGAAGAGTTGTTTTGGTCACAACTTTCAGTTTACTTGCCACATGTAGTCAAACCCGTCTAGAGAAGACTGCTGTGGTATTGATGAGCAGTTAAACGTCTTAGGATGGGGGACGAGGTGCGACCAAAACAACTCTTCCAGAGCGTCTAGAGGAGTAGAACTACAAGTGTTCCCAGATTACTCGACACTGAAAAAATTGGGCATCGGTGACAAAAAGGTTAAGAATCCCTGCTCTAGAAAACTCCCTTCACCACTGGACAAAGGTGAGAAGAGTTGTTTTGGTCACAACTTTCAGTTTACTTGCCACATGTAGTCAAACCCGTCTAGAGAAGACTGCTGTGGTATTGATGAGCAGTTAAACGTCTTAGGATGGGGGACGAGGTGTGACCAAAACAACTCTTCCAGAGGGTCTAGAGGAGTAGAACTACTAGAGTTCCCTCTGACATCAACCAGAAACTGATGAAGTTCCTCAGTTGAGGAATGAAACATCTTTCAACTCCAAGAAGAAGTCCAGTTGCTGACAACTAAACTCTTTATGGGTATCATGACCTGGATGAATGAGAATCTCCAAGGACAATGTATTCATAATTAAAGTGAAATGGTTGATTGACCTTCAAGTCTTCAGAGAACAAAGGTGGCTGAGGCTGCGTGTTCACAGTATCAAATCACTTTGTTTCACATGAAACAATATTTAGATTGTAGTAACATTATTTTTGCTCAGTGTTGAGGTACACAATATAACATCTTGTCTTTTTTTTGGGTCTGTCTAAGCAGACTTGGACAGATCCAAGTTCACTTCCTTAACCACTAGTCCACCAACTGCCTCAGTGGTAAACTGTCCATTTACCAACACTTGTCATACTCCAGTCAGCCCAGAGGGCAGTGCGTCCAAATCTTTTTATAGCTCCCACAGGAATAAAGCCTTCACTGGAACGGGGGAACAGCTTCAACACCTCCCCCTTTTTGCTCCACAACTTCCCATGTTAGGAACGCTGGGCTGACAGGACAGTAACTGGACACTGATTGAATTAGTACACTGACCATGCTCTACACTGACACATTGGGAAGCACGTGGCGAAAGCCGAGCATTGGGTTCAAATGCAACCAATGAAATGTTAGACGTGTCACGTGCTTACCGACTCCTGGCGAATAATGGACTGGAAGCAGTGAAAGGTTCCACGGTAAAGAGGTTTGTCCACATTTTGAACTTGAAGTCTCACCTATGGACACCAGAGCTCGTGTTAGGCTTGTGTCAGACCACAAAGGAAACAATTTCAAACCACAAATTTTAACAGATTTTACAAAGAGGAAACATAAACAGTGTTCTGGCATAAGTTCTTTTTTCAAGAGTAAGGGGAATGCTTAAAGAGATGCAAGATGAGAGAAAAAAAAAAGAACAAAATAACTTTCTTCTGCTTTATTTTTTAATAGCTCAAGACAGGACATTGGGTGAGAGAAAGAAAAACCTTGACCATACTTACTAGGTCACATTTCCGTGGAGAGGTTGTTTATTTCTCTCTCTCATCTACAACACAGTGACACTGTTGCTGTTAAAGACAGCTTCCCCCCTGGCCCCAAACACACACCAGCTCAGGCAGAAATGACATTGAGAGCAACGTAAACAAGAGCAAACAACCAAAGCAATCACCGTCCCTCCATTTGAAGCATTCATGTAGAATTACTGAGAATAATTTCATTTTAAGGGAAAACAAAATTCTTTTTCTGTTAGTTAAGTATTCAGTATTCAGATTATATTTTGAATGGAGATGCACCAATGACAATTAAGATTCTTTTTCTAACAATAATATTAATAAAAGATTTGGTTTCAAGGCCCAAGACGACGGTATTTAGTCTCTAAACCAGTGTTCCCCAACCTTTTTTGCGCCACGGACCGGTTAAAAGTGGACCGGTCGTTAAGTCGTGGCAGATAAATACCCCTTAATAAAATTAATGTTTCGGTTTTGTGAAATATTTTCCTACCTATTAAATATTCCTACCCGAATTAACTGTGCATGGGCACAACAACGATTTCTCAAGTGCACACAGCCTATAATTTTCTGCTACCAGACCAGTATAAAAAGTTAGAATCTTGTATCAATGACTCATTTTGAGTTTGTTGTCTTCAGTGAGAAAATATTTCCTAATCAAATATAGTTTTTTATATGCATTATTGACAATGGAATCCTAGCCATTCTATTGTTCTTTTGTTTATATGAATATGGATCAAGTGGAAGTAATAGACAGATGAGGCCGAAAGGAAACATTTTTTCTCTGTGTGAATCAAAATAGTTACATCTACTACTATACTACCAGGTTGCAAAAATAGCTATGGTCATGTTGCTCATACTAGAAGAATTATCTTGGTGCATCTCTACTAGGATTAGGTTTCTTTAGCCACTTGGTTTTAATGGTAAAGAAAAAAAGCAATAAGAGCTCATGTAAACGTATTAACAATATTTCTGTTTTTTTTTTTCTTTCCTAACAGAACTGCTATAGCTACGGTAAGCACATGGCATGTCCATAGTGTCCCCGTTGAAGGGTGACTTTGCAGCTAAAAGGTTATCTAACATGCATGTGCAGGCTGCCAGTGCAGTTAAATAGTGAACATTTTTTTCTTGTAATAGTCACACGTGCACACACGCTCACACAACCTGCATCATGTTAATGCCTTCCGCAATTGAGCAGTCGAGGGAATTAAAGAGACACCCACCTTCACAGTGTCAAATGGATGTCCAACGAGAACACCAGCAGCACCTTAAAACGCAAAACAAAACAAGTTATTGAAGACAGACATTTTAAATCCTATATTTTAGGATAGGTTTCCAGCAAACATTTCAAGTTACACATTACCCCCACTTTTGCCTGACACATCTTTCTTATTCAAACCTTACACATTTTTTCCCACACAATATGTCAACCACCATTTGTGTATGGGTTACATTCAATTTATTTTATGGCAACCAAATGCTTTTGAGTCACGCGGCATAAAAACAAACACACAACTTTGCAGACTAATGCAATCTGCCCTTGGGCTCATTCTTATAAGTGATGCAAAGCTGAGAGGGCAGAGCTGCAATACACTGTGTCTCTAGTAAAGACAACTAACTAAAGGCTCTAATAGTTCTAAAATGCCATTGTCAATAAATGTCAACTTCTAGAAAAGTACATCAAATAGAATGCATTTGTGTTGTATTCTAGTCTTCTTTCACATCACTGCATGTCTGCAACCTTGTCCATGACCGAGACCACATAAGCACACGTATCTCTCTGGGCCTTAACTGATTAACCTCAAGCACTGGGCAAGTTGGTACATTGTGTGTACTTCCAGAATCCATGTTTGTGAAATACAGGGAGCACTGTGAGCTCTGACTGCTATTCCAAGGCCGATGTAAACAATGATAGTAGTTTTATCTCTTCAGGATGAGCAGCAAAGGAGGTGCTGGTTTTTTTATAGAGCTTGTTTTCATTAGCAATCATTGTGTTGAGTCTAACTTCACCAATGGAAATGCAATAAAAGTTGATTTAAAGCCAGAAATTATGATTTGGTGGACAAAAAAGAATTATAAAAAAAGAGAAACTTTGACAGAAAACAAAAAAAAAACTTATCCACCGCAATGTTCTGCCAGACAACTTTGTTATATCTTTAAGTAGTTAATGTTTTAGGCAGATTCTTCTAATGGAAGAAGACAAATTTATATAGATAAATCTCAATATATCTAGAATGTATTACTTCATTAGTTACTTAGTAATTAATGTGTAGTAATTCATAGTTTTATATAGTCTATAAAAGGTAAATAATAACATTTATACAGTCTATTTTAGTAATTTTTAATACATTTTTTACATTGTAATTTTTTGTAATGCATGTTTTTTATCTATTAATCTTTATCTTAACTTGCCGCTGCATCAATGTAAATTTCCCCATGTGGGACAAATAAAAGAACTTTCTATTCTATTTAGTTACTTAGTTATGCATCTATGAAGTTTTATACCCTGGGAATTCGAGTGCTATAATCAAAGCTGTAAATTAAAGTTTTATTTCCTAGATTGAAGACTCAGAATAAGTTGATAAATATTATTTCCCTTGGGGTTAAAAAAAAAAAAAAACAGGTGATAGAATTCCCAGGGGTCATGGGTAGGGAAACAGGAAGAACAGGAAAACTTGACCTCGGTCAACTTTAGGAATCCCTGTTGCTCTTTATCGTTTTATATTGGTATAAGACGCTGGCGAAAACTATGATTACAATTTAATTCAATTATATTTATTATCCTAATTCCACGATTTTCATCCTATCAATAATCTACTTCCTGTGTGAGTCAGAGCCAAAGAATTTACTTATTTCCACTTCTTTAAATCCAGGGTTTAAGTGCGGTCTTAGATTGTTGATAAATGACGTGTTTTATGATTAAAAGAAAAAAAAACTACAAATGTAGCAGAATCCTCCCCCTGGTTCCCTGTGTGGAAAATTACAGGACTCTGCTCACGCTAATGCAACCTGTTAACCTGGGAGCTAACGTGGCCAAACACTTACCTCCAATACAGCCCGCAGCGAAGTCCAATGCCATTCCCCTAAAGAGACCCTAAAACGGCTAAACCTCCTCAGACACACACGGTAGTAGAAGCAAATAAATAACTTTCTTTTTAGAGCCTGTCTTATGTACAAACTCGGCTAAACCTTTAGCCGAGCCCGTGCCCCTCCTTCGGTCGCAGTAGCAGCTGACGCTGAGCCAATGGAAAACGAGTTTTTTCTACGGCAGGCGCTACGGAACCAAGGTGAACACAAAACGTTTAATGCTTGGATGAAATTGCCACACAAAAAACTATGCTGCTACTGCTGCTGCTGCTGATGGTGATGATGTGTCCGCGCTCTTTCGGTCCCACCTTTCTATTTCTGTAGGCGCAGCACAGAGGGCGGGGGCTGGGAGGGAAAAGAAGAAGCACGCTTGGCCTTTTTAAGACGCTCCAATCCGGGCACATTTAGGAAGACAACTCCCAGCGCCTGCCGTCCGCCCCTTACGGTCATTGGCTGCTGTGGAAGCAGCTAATGGTCGATCCTCTCCAACGTCAAAACCAACAGTGTTATCATGTGTGGCTGACTGTCCAAGTGTGGACGTGTGTACTGTAATTTGGAAGGTTCGTTCTGAGCTGGGTGTACTGGAGTCAACCGTGTTTTGAAGAGTCAATAGAGAAAAGTTAGCAGTGCAATTGGACCAGGCCAGAATCTCCGGTCGTAGTCAATAGTGTCTGTTTTATTCTTGTCACTGACAGCTGGGGTTGAGTTACAGTGACAAGACAAACCCACGAGGCAAGTCAGAATGTAAAGTCACACTCACCGAGTCGATAGATAGATAGACAGATAGATAGATAGATAGATAGATAGATAGATAGATAGATAGATTGGTAGATGGATAGTCGGGGAATCTTCACTCACACAACGATCCAATTCATATCTCGATTCACAGGCTACGATCCGATTCACGAACGATTCATAAAAAAATATTAAACTATCGATACAGTTCGATCTGATTCGATTCAGTTCTATTCAATAAAGAATTTGCAACTCCGCTTTCAACTACCCTATACAGCAGCCAGTCTTTTTTAGTTTTAGTTTAGTTTATTTAAAAGGGGGAAATGCTAATTTATTAACATGCAATTACACATGGTTAAACAAGAAAGAATCAGCCAAAGGCTAGTTTACATCTGTCCCCTGGATGTGATGTAAAAAAGCAATTGTTTTCAGCTTCATCTGGCATCTCAGGTTAAAATTAAATTTTTTTTTTACACAATTTGTCAATATGGCCTGTAAAGCAGAGCTGTGAATCTAATATTAACCCAAGATATTCATACTGATTGACAGTTTATCTCCATTAATGAGTATATCAGGATCAGATGACTCTCTTCTTCTTTAGTGAAATGCATTCCTACAGTTTTAGAAAGGTTTAGCTGTAGCTGTAGATGTCGCGTCTAAAGCCAATTTGTGTAGTCACAATCTCAATAATTATTGTTATCATATTTCATTATGGTAATGACAATATTAAGTTATTATAGTATTATATTATTGTAATTTTTTGTGTATGTGCATACCCAAACACACATACATATATATATAGATATATATATCTATATATATATATCTACATACAAACATACCCAAATTTACATATGCATGCAGATATACACACCTATACCCATTTATAGGCACATATATGTCCAGACAATATGTTGGTTGTTCACATACATATACACAAATACATACACATGCCACCCAGGCCCACATATATCCATTATATATAAGTAATGTGTCAGTGTCTACACATCCATGCTGTCTACAGTGTTTACATTTTACCTGACCTGAACATTGTTCCAGTCATATCTGAATAGTCAAGTCAAATTCACCAATGACATAAACAAAGTCATGTCAAGATAGAGTTTCTAGCCTTCAAGGCCTTAGCCCCTCTCAGTCCCTCAGTACTAGAGCCAAGTCATCAGATCCTGTCCTGACGTCCTGCTGTCCAAGTCATATCAAGCACCTGTTTTGAAAACAACATGGTTGCTGTCAATGTACAGTAATTTCAAAAGTTCTGTACATTGACTCCAGATGACAGTTGCTGTGATTTAGGACTATAAACAAATAAATGTTAAGTAAAAAGATAAGTAATCAAGTACAATAATTTGAAATAGGTTCTCTTCACGACTATTCAACTTCAAGATTGTTTCATGTAACAAAAGTCCATGTTAAACCTTCAGTGAATCAATATTTTTCATCTCACCCTTTTCTCTGTATCTTCTTCTCTGACCCAAACTACCTCCAGGTCCTCTCTCACTGTATGCACCAATCTCCTCTTTGGCCCCTACATGGTAGCACCATTTCCAGGATAATTCTTCTTCTAAACATGTCCAAACCATCATAATCTGGCTTCTCTAGCTTTTTCTCCAAACCTTCCTGTCTGTGTTGTCCCTTTAATCCCCTCATTCCTGATCCTGTCCATCCTTGTTTCCCCTAAAGAGAATCTCAGCATCTTTAACTCCTCCACCTCCAGCTCTGTCTCCTGTCTTCTACCTATTCCTAGTGTCTCTTATCCATTCATCATGGCTGGTCTCACAACTCTGCTGTAAAGATTTTCCTGAAAATGGAAATTTCAGGAAATCTATTTCATGCATCATGTTTAGTGATTGTTGTGGGCTGTTCCTATACCAACCCTAAAGTAATGGTCTGTCCAAAAAAATCGAAATGACAATGAGTCTTTTCACTGTTTTAATATTATTCAGACAGTGGTAGAGGTTTGATGACATTTGTTTGCACCCTGGCGTAAACAGATAAGGACATGATTTTACACAGATTTCATCTGTGCTCTTTAAACACGTTTTTATTCCGCCATTGGACTGATTTCAAACTGGAAATTACTATGGTATTAGAGCAGCTCTGATAATTGAATCAGTCAAACATTGATTGGAGACATGATCTGTAGTTTGCATAAAGCGTTAACGTTCAGTTTAGCATGTCCAGCCATTCTGTCCAGTGATTGACTCAACAATCAACTTCATATGAATTTGATGACAATGAAAAACAACAAAGACAAGGATTTGTCGTGTTTTTTTTTTTTTTTCAAGCAGGCTAATGTTTAAAATTCAAACATCTGGGAGTCATGAACTGCTTCACTATTTCGTCTGTGACTTGTTTGCGTCTCTCTTGGTGCTGGGCGATCATGGGCTGCAGAGTCTCAATCAGAATCTTCTTCAGCTCCCCTGTTAGAAGAGCTCCACTTGTGTAATCCTGTGGAAAAAGTAAGAGTAAGATTAGTAGAATCTACAGAAAAGAAGGAGAACAGAGAAAAAGAATGATAAAATACAATATCCCCTTAAGAGAAAATAACCTTGTTTCGTGGTAATATTAACCGTAATTTTTTCCAAATGCTCACCTGTCTAATCTTCTCCAGCTGTTCATCATCTTCCAGGAAGAAAGTCAGATACATGAATGAGACGTCCACGTCTGCGTTTCCACCGTACTTCCTGTGCTCTTCCACTGTGTCTTTGCCTCCGGAAAAGGCGTGTTTGTTGATCTGTGAGTCAGTGTTGAGGAACTTAAGACCACTCCCTCAGTAAAAAAAAGGTCTTGATTTATTGTTATGACAGTCTTACCTTGTTTTTGATTTGCTTGGGTGTGTCAGTGAGGAAGATGGAAGAATTTGCGTCACTGGCACTCATCTTGGTCTGCGCCCCCTGCAGGGCAGGGAAGAAAGTGGAGTGCAGCAGGGCTGGTTTTGGATAACCGATTCTTGGAGCAACGTCACGTGTCATCCTGAAGTATGGGTCCTGTGTGACCAAGAGGAAGCTTTCAGCAGCAGGTAAGTATGACAACTACCGTAAAATGTAGTCTGATTATTACTGCAGCAGTGTCCTGACCTGGTCAATCGCACAGGGGATGAGACACTGGATGTCCTTTCTGTTTCCAAAAATATGTGGGAATGAGTTGCTAAAAGATGGGGCGGCCTGAATTGCTGGGAAGCTGATTTTTCCTAAAACAATAAGATGAAATAGATCAACAAGTTGGTTAAAACCGTCTAAAATACTGTATGTTAGAGAAGAAATTGTGTACATTTCTTCTCAACACAGTTGATTGTGTCTTACTGGGTCTAAGATCAACTCAAGACATTTACTGCAAGTATTTACTTATTTTGATGTATTCTTTAAAAGAGGATTATTATTTTAAAATTTCCTTTTGTTTTGTAATTTTTTAAGGAAACAGCATGCTTTACAATTTACTTACCAATGCAGTCACTGTCTGTGAAGCCAAATATGCCCTTGACCTGGTTAAATGTAACATGTTTCTGCACCTTAACCACATTCCTGTAGAAATCCGGGCATGCACTGTAGAAAAAGAAAGTCCCCGGAAAATTACAATTTAAATCAAATGTATTTTCAATCCCTATTCAGTTAGACAAGAGATGAAAAAGAACACTTTGGTGTAAATATATAAATTGCTGCACATTGAAAGAGAGCTAAGGAATAGCGTACAGGCAGGAAAGAACAATTGGAGAAAAGAGTCAGGAGTGATCTGTGATAGAAGAGAGTCAGCTAAGGTGAAGGGAAAGGTTTACAGGACAGTTTTGAGACCAGACATGATGGATGAATTAGAGACACTAGGGGTTGGTAGAAGACAGGAGACAGAGGTGGAGCAAGCCAAAAGGGAAATGAGAAGAGTATAAATTGCTACACACAGTTAACTTTGTTCATGCCTCTAAATGTATAAGCTTGGTACTAGGCCATAAAGTTGAAATTCTGCCTGCAGGGAAATGTTGGATATGTCAGGTTTTTGTTGATCTTTACCCCATGTAGTCCAGGTCTGAGAAAATAAAGGTCTTGTTGACATCAAAACCACAGGCAATTATGTCCCTGGCATTTTCGACGGCATAGCTGTGACACTGTTCCACTGTTAGATCCTTCCACAAATACTTTTCATCATCAGTCAACTGAACCACCAGGGGGATGTCAAACACATCCTGTAGCCACCTAAAAAAGAAGAAATAGTTGAAGGAAAAGTGATGAACATTTTAACACAAGGCAAACATCAAAATGAGGAGACTCACTTGGTGAAGATAAAAGGGATTAAATGACCAACATGCATGGAATCAGAGGAAGGACCTCTGCCGGTGTAGAGGTAGAAGGACTTTTGCTTCTCATATGCATCCAGCACCTGCTGCATATCCCTGCAAAAAATGTTTGAGTCTTAAAATGATTATCTTAAATAAAATATAAAAAACTTTTGTTGGTATAACAAACATCTCTCTAAACATCATATCACTGCTGCTGCAGTGCTCAATTATGGTTAACAGAACTACCTGTGTGAGAAGAAGATTCCTCTTCTTAGGAAGCGGTGAGCTTTCTGTCCGGAGACTTTTTCTATTCTGTCCACCAGATCCTTGTCAACTTTATTGCTGCCAAACCTCACTACAAAAGGAACATAACCAAATGTGGGCAATTCTGCTCAATCATCCCATAAATCAGCTTTATCATACTGACAAATTGTGTTAGACTCACCTATGAGCTTGTCATAATCAACCCCCTTGGCATTTGAGGTGCAAACATTCCAAGGATCAACTGTATCTTCATTATCTGCAGCATCTGCTACTGGACCATTATCAGGGTTGGTGATGGTGAGGTCTGTAGGTGGACAACCTGCTTTGTAGTCCTGACCTGTAGTCTGTTTGTAGTCAACTTTCAACTTTAGCAGCAACTGGACAGCAGCATCGATGTCAGCCTGGGGAACACAAACAATGACAGCAGATAAACCAAAATGCTTCCATTAGAAAGGAAAGAAAGAATTAGACAATAACTGAGACAATAAAAATCTTTTAGACTATTTAATCATAATGAGATTGTTAAATTGAGTAACAGTAACAAATGCTTGTGATTTAAAAGTACTAAAAAAATGTTTGGCTTTTCTTCAGTATTAAATAAAACAACAAGGAATGTCCTTCTGAGGTCTTACTGTTTTGATTACCATTCCTAGATGACAGCAATCCACTGAAGTGCATTATGACTTTTACAAATCAATATGACTCTATCGAACTTACCTTCTCAGCTTTGTTTGTTTTTAAGGCTCTAACTTTGTCTCCCTGCTGTGTTAACTTTTCATACAGCTCCATTGGACCGTTCCCACTGTCTCCCTGACAGTCTGTCATGTTCTCACTGTCTGAAACACAGAAACAACACAATAATATTAATCACTAACCAACATTTTTAAAAATAACCAATATCATTTTAACCAGCAAAATACATACCGCATACATCTACACCAAACAGTCACATTATGCTTGTACTCTAAGTGCTTACACTGCTTTACAAGATTACCATATGTGAACACGAGAGCCCGACCACCTAATACACACTTGTATGCTGTAGCTTAACCTACAGCGACAGATGCCATTGCAAATAAGTTCCAAATCATTCTCCATAACAGCGTTAACATGTCTAAACACTAAAACGATCATAAAATAAATAGCATACCTTTCAATACTCCTCACACAGTGACAGCTTGCATCAGCCTGAGCGAAGTTGTGTTCCGAATCTTTTCTTCCTCAGCAACCTTGGTTCCTCGTCAGTTCCGCTATCGTTTCGCAAAACACAAATCACTTAAAAAATATATAATTCATATAAACAATATACATTTTAAAACGTGTACTTTTGATTTTTTTAATCAAACGTATTATGACACAGGCAAAATTGATATATTCAATAAAACACAGAACGGAAAGATACAATTGAAATCGTACCTATTCCTTTATATTTCAAAATAAAAGCTTTGTTAACAAGGAATATGCCTTAGCCGTTTGTGTATAACCAAGAATGATAAGGCAGCTTTTGTTTTGACATCAACCACCCAGCGTAATCTTTACCGACATCCTGGTTAAATGTTTTTGCGGGATGTTTGGGTGAGTGACTGAGAACAAGCCGGTTCGTCTAATTTCAATGTGCTTTATTCCTACAAGTGTTTGTATGTGAATGACTAATTTGTTTGTAGGAAACTATTTAGACAGGAGTCGCGATGATCAATACGCTACTTGAGCTAACTATGCTAACAATAATACCAAACCGCCAGACTTCCAGGTAAAGTTTGTTTTCTGTCAACCATTCGTTAATCAAATAAAGCTGCATTTCCACAAACAATACTACAACATTTGCTAAAGTTTAATGTCCTGGTCATCTTTGGTCGTGCCGTTTCTTCTCTTATTATTATATCCCAATTTATCCCAAATTAACCTTTTAGAAACATTCTTAATCGCATTTCCTTTGTATGGGAAGTATTTTAACTCGTGCAGCGCAGTTACATTTGTTTATTAAACCAAAGCAAACAACAGAGAAGGGTTGACATAGTCGCACAAATATTTATTCGATGTATCCTTACCATGCATTATGTTAACTTAAATGCACAAAGGAAAGATATTATAAAACCAGAAGCAAATGTCAATTGTATATTTACTTCTTCTGTTAACCTCTGAGTTGTAAGTCCAATAAGATAAAATAAGATAAGCTTATTCTTTTTTTTTTTAACTATTTTTACAAATATTTGTTCAAAGAGATATTTCTACCCATTAAAAAGGCAGATTTAAACCCAAAGTGCATCCCTCTAACGCCAATGCACTTAGTGTAGAAAACTGTAAAATTGAAGAAAAAAACACTGTAGAAAGTAAATATTATGGAAGTTACAATGCAACAGTTGCAGGACTGATTTTGTTTTCTGACAGGAATATTTCCGCTGAATATCATTCACATATGTGCCAAATTTCCCCAATTTAAAGTCTTAAGGAACCAACTGATCTGAAGGAGTTTGAATTACAAGTAGAAAACGTTTTATTTAGAACTTGGTACGTTATGTACATTACCAATTCATTAAATTGTGTCTGTCTCTCTTTTTTTGCAGACTTTTCATCTATGAAAAGAAAAATCTTTCTGCAAGTCCCATTTGTGTCTGATTTGAAACCAATTTTAATTTCTTAAACAAATTATACAGTTTGTTTTTCCCACAAAATCCAAAAAATCTATGCAAAATACAAAGTGAACCATATATAGAATGTCAATAGTTAAATGCATTTCAAGCTCTTAAGATGGAAAATACATTACTATTTTATCATATTTTACTGTGTCACAGTACGTCAAGCAATTTTACTTACAGCCGCTTTATAATATGTAGTCACTAGATGTCGCCCTTGCACATATAATATAAATTCTCAAAATCACCAGTCCGTCTTCAGTGAGAGACTGATTTCTAATGATGTCTTCATTGGTGGCCTATGACGATTCGGAGTCAGAGGATGAATCTCTGGCTCGTGGACACGAACCTGGACCATTAGACTCTGTCCCAACTTGTCGAGAACATTCCTTAGATGTGAACTCACAGGTGACATCCGGGGCTAATAGCTCTACACTCCTGGGAAATTTCAACACAAACACAAGAGAGACCAACATCACAGTGAATGATGGGCAATCACAGGTCCATAACATTTCTGATCCAAATACAACAAAAAGTGGGTTCATCCCTGGAGTGGGAAATATACACCTTGGAGACACTGCATCACTTCTGACACAGTTTTCTCCCCACATTCCACAAAGACCTGTTGATGTTCTGAACCCAGCAAGAAGACAGCACGGTGTCCCATCTGGGGTCAGACCATATGTTCCCAAGAGACAGAGACTTTCTGCTTCAGTAGAAACTGCTGACCCAAAGTGTCCAGCAGAGCAAGTTGCAGGCAGTCAGAGAGAAGCCAGTCAGATTCTCTCAGATGTGTCGGAGCGAGTGAAGCCATATCTTGATGTCAAGCTGGAGGCAGCAGGGCTACCTCGGAGGCTCCTGCTGCACCTGAGGGCCCATCAAGGACCTGTCAACGTGGTGCGATGGTGTCCTGTTCCTCGCCTAAGTCACCTGCTGTTGTCTGCGTCCATGGACAAAACCTTCAAGGTAATGATTTCTTCCATACGCAATGCAAAACCCAACGTGTTTCTCCAGATAATTATACCCTGTCTTAACCAGTGGTGCAACAATCTGTGAAAGTCTTTATTTTGTGCATCAGTAAGAATTTATGGTGTAATGATCTGACCTGACGTTCTCTAATCGCCACACTGTTACACTGCAGGGAGATCAAATCTAACCCCTGCTGCGTCAATTAACACAGCACTTTTTTAGAACCATATCTGTCACTGTCAGCTGAATATATGTCAAGACCCAGGGGACTTCAGTTTCCCTCTCCTCTTTCTCTCCCTCCCTCTCTGTCTCACCCCTTCTCTCTGTTCTTACTCCTTTCTTTTGTGTTGTTCACAAGAGGAAAACAACAATCCTCGTGTCCCTATTGTAAAGGTCAGGTGATGTTGATGTCAGCAAGTGACTAAACATTTCTGTCCCAATTTGAAGTCAAGTCCCTTATATCCTTGGAGGAGTCTGAATAATTAAGCAGTTGAATATGAATTGAATTTCTTGCATAATCACTCAAGTGCCGTGGCCGCAGCTGCAGCTGCAGCAGCGTGGCAAGCGTCAACTCCTGGCACCTGTTTGGAGCAGATGGTTGGGAGCAAGAGAAAGGTCTGAAGCGCTTGTGTCCAAGGACTTGTCTTTGTCTCTATATCAGGCGTGCTCTGTGAGAAGACAGCTGATGAAGGTGCTCTTTTGTTTGCCACTGCACATGTCGCCCGTTAGCGGTTCATTGTGAATAATAGGGTTGCAACACCTTAATTTTTCTCCTGGAAAGTTCACGCCGTTGTCGCCCGAGTCCCAGTTTCACATTAAAGTTCCAGCTATAATCAAACACACTGCTTCTCTACATACTCCAGGTAATTACACCGACATAAAGTGTTTCCAGAAACAAACAAGGTGCACATAAAACATGTTACCATAGCAACTGTGTCTTAGCTTTTTACTGCCGTAAGGAGTTAAAGTTTTTTATTTCTTGAGTCTGCACGATGTAAAATTTAATGTTACTGCAGCAGAGAAGATCAAAATAAATATCTTTAATCTTACACAGAAGTTGTTGTTGTTAGAAAGGGTTAGCAGGGAGTTTGTCCGCCCGTGATCAGAGTGATTTTATGTGTCATGTCTGTGTAGATTCTCATCTCATCCAGGTCAACAACCCCCTGTTCAAAGGTATGCAGCCTCTTTGAGGTTAAATACCAGGACTCCCCTGTAGTTGTTTAGAACTGAAGAAGCCTCTTGGATGAAAAGGTGAAACTTCTTCAAGAAACCTATGTCCATTATTTATGTGTCTTTTACAACCTTTCCAGCACAACACAGACCAGGGCCCATTTACTTATTAAGGTTTATGCTGTACTCTACAACTTTGTCATGTTAGGACAAGGCCTCGAATAATATTAAAAAAAACCTCATTACATTTAATAAATTCTTATTCAGATGGCATGAAAATAATAAAACACATATTATGTCAATTATATTAATTTAAAAGGTCAATGTAATTACAGAGTCAGTGATTATTACATTTAGTAAAGTGCAATGGACTGCAGGGAATTTAAAGACAGTGACTTTATATTTGATGTTGTGCTGTTGAATTGCAACATGTCTCCTTTGGATTAGCATGACGGTTTATCATAGTTCCTTATTGGCAAAGCTCACACACTGAGCTCCTTAGGGTCCTATACTATATACCAGTGCTTCCCAATCGATTTCTGTTACGCCCCCCCTAGCAAGAAGAAAACAATTTGCGTCCCCCTCCCTACCACCCACTCTCCGCCGCTACTATAAATAACAGCATTTATCTATAAAATAGTTCTAGGTACACCTCAGCATAACATCATATCCTTGTTAACATAAAGAAACAAAAAAAGAGATATAGTTCAACTTACAAGGATGTGCAATTACACTTTATTGTAGTACGGCGGGACAAAAGAAAATGTTCCCCAGGGTCACATGCGCCCCCCCAGGGGGGCCCGCCCCACACTTTGAAAACCCCTGCTATATACTATACCAGTACAACACACACACACTCACACACACACACACACACACACACACACACACTTCTTAAGTTCATGTTTTCTTCCGTGTTCCTCTGAAGACCAAACCTGAGCTCTGTCTTCTTTGTGATTGTACTCTATTACTTTATGGTCGTCCTTTAGGCTTCTGGCTCTCTTTCTCTCTCTCTCTCTCTCTCACTCCACCTGTCAGCTCAGTAAGAATATTTCCTCTTGCCTGTTTGCAGCTGTTGTCACCATGGCGACCGCAGGTGTTAGCCAGCAGTTTTAAGTTGATAACACCAATACCAATTTACTTTTAATTACCGTGGGACTTTTAGGAAGTAGATTAACTCAATGAGTCATTTGCCCGAATTTGCTTCGCAAGTCCGTTAAGTGGCCGGTAAAATTAAGGGAGGGGTGGGGTTGGCAAGTGGAGGATGGCTGTACAAATAAACAATTGCTGGTTCTTCGCCATGCACAGGTCTACTATTTAAGCAGCAGCGGCGTCTCTCTCTCTCTCTATGTATGGTGTGGTTAATAGTGTGTATCAATAATGTTGTAATTTAACAGGAAGCCGCCCAGAGAGAAACCAGTGTGAAGTCCGCGCTAATATAGATTTAATCACCAGGCGCTGTTTAGCAGTTCTTTGTGTTGCCTAGAGAGGGCAGTGTTTCGCTAAATCTCACGGTATCACATATGAAGTTCTTTATATATGTTTGTGTCTAATCTATATCTATCTGCCTTTCTTTCTGTCTGTCAATACATATACTATATATATGTATATATATATATAATTAAATATATATATATACATATATGCTCTTAAGAGATCTCTTTAATTTCAAGAAAATACTTAAAAGAAATATTTATTTTAAAACGACTTCATCTCAGATGTTCGACTTCAACTATACATACAAAAAATGCACATCTATATTTAACTCTATTGAAGTACATTGTTCTAAAATAAGCATCAATTGTTTTGTGTATTTCTCTCATTTTTATCTTATTGTGTCAATAATGTGACTTGCTCTCTGAGTGTGTCTGTGTGTGTGTGTGTGTGTTTTTTTTTTACCCTTAAATCCATCTCAGGCATTCTGTTTGTCAAAGACACAGTGTATTGATATGTCACTGTTCTCTTCTACCTCCTGCCTCCTGTCTTTCTCCTGTGAGATTGTCTGTGTTCCATATGCCGTGTGGAGGAGTTGTCTTTAATAATGAAACACAGAAAGCGGCAGATATGGATCTGCAGCACAAATCTTCAAAGTTCTTCTCTGGTCCTGGCACAAAACCTGCATCATTAGAGTGTGTGTATGTGTATGTGAATGTGTGCTGTGTCTGTTGTCCTGACACCAGACCACCTACCTGGGCTTCACGGAGGATGTGTTGTCATTTGACATGTTTGACAGAAACCTATTTATCTCTATCAGCAGGAGCCACTAATGAAAAAACAAGGGACTGTATTGACCGGACATTTGGCCCAGTGTTTTCTTTGAAACACTGGGCAGAAACAAAGGCTCTCATGCTGATTAAAGACAAAGCCAAAAACGACCTGTAATGACCTGACAGATTAACTCCTGCTTCATAAATCACTGCCCGGCTTTTATTTGTCCCTGTTTTACACTTTGTTTACACCACATGAGCAGAAGTCAAACCAATGAGGTCTTGAATGGCTGCACAGTTACGGGGGTGAGGAGTTGCTGGCTGCTCTCCTACACTGTCCTCCTCTAATAATAGTACAGTGTAAAAATATAACAGTGTCATTCTATTTACATCTTTGTAGAAGCTCTGCTGAATTAATGGTATTATTACTCTTGTTAGAACAATATCTGGCCAACCAAGGAAGTCTCTTTGTGTATGTGAACAGAACCGGTTTGAAGTTTATCTGTACCTACTGTGTATTCACCAATATGTATTTTAACAATACTTTACCTGGTTTGGCTTAGAAAATATTAGTTGGCCGGAAAGGTGTTGGTCTTGTGAATAACCCTGCCTCCAAATTCTCCATTTCCATAGAACAGACCTGGGCAAACTAGGGCCCGAGGCACAGATGTGGCCCACTTAGCTGTTTATTCTGGACCAACAAACTTGCCCACATTATGTCTGTGTAGATTCTCAGTCATCCAGGTCATTCAATCCAAAATTAATTACTTCAAGAGCAACTAGACATAGTAGGTTTCTTGAAGATGTTTCACCTCTCATCCAAGAGGCTTCTTCAGGTCCTGGTCCACATTATACTATTTATTTATATTATTCCAATCATTCTGACTTTTTTCTGTAATAACCATGTTTCTCCAAATACTCAATCTTTCTGCTCTTGACTCAAATTATACTTTATGTCAAATTTGAATTCCCATTCTGGCCCATGAGTAAAATATTTGCCCACGTCTGCCATTAACTATAGGGACACATGCTCTCTGTTAATCCTACGGTATTGTGAGTCTTAAACTACTCCCAATCTGGCAGTGACTATCTTCTGTTGAGGAGCTAATTTTTATTTATTTTTTTTTACTTTTTTTATGCAAAATTCAATTGTCATCTGCAAACATGACTAGGATGGACAGGATCGAGAATGAGTCAATTAGGGGGACAACACAGACAGGAAGGTTTGGAGAAAAAGCTAGAGAGAAGATTGAGATAGTTTGGACATGTTCAGAGGAGGGACAGTGGTTATTTTGGAGGAAGAATGATCCTAGAGTTGGAGCTACCAGGTAGGAGACGAAAAGGAGATTGATGGATGCAGTGAAGGAGGACTTGGAGGTCCAAGTTGTTGACTTGCTGTGGCAACCCCTGAGAAAAAGGGACAAGTTGAAAGAAGAACCATAACTATCTTTTTCCTATTGATGTCCTTAACATCACAGCTGTATTGTCTTCCAGGTAATTTGTACAATATTTACCAAATCAAGTGATTGAATTTAGCAAAGTAAAGTATATTTTCAGTTTTTCACAATACTGTATCTTATATTTGTTTATGTCCTTGTGTCAGAACCATCTCTTGTTATTGCTGTACAGGTTATGTCTGCTGCTTGGATTTGACGCGTCTGTGCTCTGCAGGTTTGGGATGGACTAGAGAGTGGACGATGCCTCAGAGTTTATAGTTGTCATTCTGGAGCAGTGCGTGACGCCTGTTGGACGCCCTGTGGGCGACACCTTCTCACCGGGTCATTTGACAACACTGCTGCCATCACCGACGTGGAGACAGGTGAGCTGCAACACTTATTCCCACAGAAGACAGTGTCACACATCACAAAGCACTGACTCTAAATTCGACGAATGACAGTGTAGATTCACTGTCATCTGTCCTGAACATTAGATATTATTCTATGTGTGTCTGCAGACTGGTGTGATTGTTTTTCTTCCAATATTATATTTGATGTATTAGAACAAACTTTGAGCAACTGTTGTTATTAAAACTGTCAACACTCATTTAAACTTTAAATCAACCCTTTATTTTAATGCATCTTTAAAGTGCAGCATATCTGTCATTGTAGTCGCTGTACATGCTGGAAAGTTTTGTCTTCTTGTATTCATATTTGGGGCACTGCTAAAAGCTATATAATGTAGTAATATTTATAAAATATTCAACTGAAAAAGGACCAGGAATAGTTTCCACTATTCTGAAATAATAAAAAAATTAACACGTACTCTTTAGAGGTTCACTTTCCTTTTTAGTTGGCAGTAAAAGTGGGACCCATCGTAAACCGTTTACTAGTCCAGCAAAGAACCATACGTAGACATTCACTAAATTATGATCTACATCGTAGGTAAATGTACACGTCATCTATCCAAACATCTCTCTACCCACAAAAATGTTTTAGTAAAGAGCAGAGAGCGGTCTTCTCTAGGAGGGTGTGACCACAACGACTCAGCGCCAGATTCTCATTGCGTGTGCATAAATTTACGTGAGCAATTTGTCACTCGAGGCCGTGAGCAAAATATCGATTGTGCTCGATTTCTCTCGGTGCGAGTGAACAAAGTCTCACTGGTGTGGGCTACGTGAGCATCTTTCTCACTACAAATGATTTGTGCGCATGCGTTACAATGATGACACAAGATGGCAACCAGCAGCGACTTGTTGAATGAAACGATACTAATTCATGGATCTTTGGCAAGACAATCCTTCTCTGAATAATATTCAACAACAACAACAGTAAAAGTACCTCTTCATCTTCTGAGTCCATCTTCTGACCTGTGACAAGTGAGACGTGAGCAGAATTCTCATCGTGTGCCGGTGTACTATCAGCACACGCGGATGGCGCTAAGCAATCGGCGCGCGCCGAATCCTCCCCGTGTTCGCGGGGCTTTAGTTGAGGAATGAAATGGATATCATGACCTGGATGAATGAGGATCTCCATAGCCTTATCCACCCATCCTTTTGTTTATGCTTTTATCTATGCATCCAACCCACAATCCATCCATCCATCCATCCATCTATCCATCCATCCATCCATCCATCCATCCATCTATTCATTAATTCATCCATCTATCTATCTATCTATATATGTCTTCATCATCCATCCATCCATCCATCCAGATTTGGCCTTGAAGATAATCTAACAAATGGTCAACCATTTGAGTTGACCTTGTCTATAAGTCTAATAGTCTTAACTAATATAAATTATCATAGTTGTGGGGGTATTTTTTTACAAATCAAGTAATTTTTCAGAGTTGATTTGATTCAAGTTGAAATTGTTCTGAATGGTCCTTGATAGACAAAGTTTTACTAAGGATTTCCCCCCAGAGAAATCATCTTGTCTACTTGTCTACTCTTGTTTTTCAGCTGTCCCACCATCGTCGATCCGTCTGAATTTTCTGTCTGTATTTGACCTTTTAACGAAAGTGGCCTGAACATTGTTTCCTGACAAATGTTTACTAGTTACAAAAATGTCTCAGTAGTAGACAGAGAGAACCTGGAGGATCAAAACTTTTTCTGTGTAAGAAAACACGGCGTATACTTTGTGGTCACTACTATATTATTGGAGGTGTACAGTTCAGTTCTATCCAATACCTGCATTTATAGCACCTCTTAGAGGACTGATACACACAGTACACCTTCTTTGTTTACACAACAAAAGCACTGTGGCTCTAAACTACACCTGTGAGGTTTGATTTTAAAGATACTCTAAAAGGCTTCCATTGGCTGCTTGCATTTAATACTGAAGGCCCTGCAGTTATATTTTCATTGCTTTATTGCACTCTTTCAGTGAAAAGCTGCAAGGCTTTCAGTGACACTAGTGAATTATCTGGAGGCGAGACTGTCTCATTTAGCAAACAGCCTCTAAATGAGATTCTAAGGCGGCTACTTGTCTGCCTCAGTGGAGAGGGTCTTAAAAATGGTACACATTTCTCACTGTCTCCTGGAAACACACACACATGCACTCACACAAACTGACATTCCCTCGCTCTAAAAACCTTAACTTTGTCTGCAAAAGTTTCGATCCAACTCTTCCAGCTCGTCCTATGTGTCAACCCTTTTACCTGTGATCATAAAATTCATTTTATACACACAGAGAAGATCACTAAGTAACTTTTAACTTTGTTTCTTTCTGTGTGTTAGTTTTCTAACTAGCAAATAACGGTTTTCAATTTAAACCCTGAATTTATTTCTCCAGTTTTACATGTTTTTTAAAAGTTTTGTTACACATGCCTGGCTTTAGTAAAATATAATGCATACACCAGTGGCAGGCCATGCATTTCAACTGTAGGCCCTCAGTGATGTCATAGTTTTGTGATTCAGACTCCTGGGAGAGCTTATCCAATCACGGAACAGGTACATGTTGCCATCTATGTACAGTATGTCCAGCTAGAAGACCCTGATGTCGCAGTCTTGTGAGATAATTGGTCTGAGCGCTGTAAACTGAACGCACTGTGTCCTTTCACTTACAGCGGGTTGAACCCTCACTTTTGATTCTGAAGGCTCTGGCAGATTTCATGGAACCTGAAGACACAAGCTAGCTGAAATATGATTGGCTAAAAGTTTTTATCCAATTTTTCAAATACAAAAACACTTATATTAATAAAAATAAACAATTTTATTTAAAAATATTCATGAAAAAATTTGTTTCTTAGGGGTAGGGGATTCGAACTGGGGACCTTGCGGACCGAAGTCCACTTCCTTAACCACTAGGTCACTGTCCCTACACCCACTGTATCCACAATAAAAGTAGATCTAAGAAACAAGGTTGTCAACTTGGTCCTTGGACGGAATGGAATTACTCAAATTATAAAAAGCAGAAGTAACATTTACTCTTTATAAAATATATCACATTTAAGTTGTTTTAATGATGTTTAACCTTTATTAGTCTTTTTCTGGTCACAAATTATTACTTGAGGACCACATACTTAGAAAAACCATTAGAGGTGAAGCATTTATAGATCTACTTTTGACACCCAGTGGCATCTCTGTTTCTGGGGTCACCACAAAATTGTGATGACTTGCTGCCGTTTGCACTTCCCCTCGCAGCTTGCCTGTCAATACTGCCAATAAAGCCAACGGATAATAGCTTGGCCAGCCCATTAAACACACAGGCAGCTGCAGGAAGGAAATCAATAATGGATACATCACCACAGGAGCAGCCACCATGACCTTTTAGTGGAATCGTCATCTACCGACACATTTATAAAATGCATTTTTATATCAGACGGACTCTTTGGTAGATGCAAGTACTTTGGTCAACTGGATGTGCTGTGTGAATGTCTACATCAACAGCTTTTTGGCAAAAACGGATATTTGGCGAGATCTACAACAGCAGTGCATTAAACTTTCCTTCAACTTCAGAATTTCATTTTTATTTAAAATGACTCTGATGAATCAGCAGGTAAATGTGAATAAATCACACTTTTATTATTAATTTTTCATATAGGCTTCACAGATTACAGTTCATCTTTAAGGCAGCTTGTAGAACACAGATTGCGTGAAAACCCAACGTTAATCAGTCTACAGCCCCCAATACAGTCGGCCGTTGTCTCTGTTAACCCATTAGCCGTAGAACGCCGCAGAATGAGTGAGCTTGGCACCGTCCCCACTCACTGCTCCCCGGGAGCTTGAAGCTGCCCACTGTCCACCTTGGTGATGGGTTTAATGCAGAGGTTTTATAGAAATACCCACTCAAAACCCAAGGTGCTTCAATGAAACTAAAACGTTGTCCTGATCATTAATTGTCAGTATCAGTATGAAATCATCAGGCTGTACCCAGAATCATTGAGCAGCATCTGTATTAAACCTTGCCAAACTGAGGCCAAAGTGAAAAGCGATTTAATTATAATGACATAAATACAAACTGACATAATTGTGGGTCTCATTACAACATGTATGACACTAACTTCCATAACCCTCGCTCTTCTCCAGCGGATTTCCCCCTATATTGGACAGTAATGACAGGGTTATTAAAAGGATGTCAGTCTAATGACGAGAGTGATGGTTGAACATATAATGAAGCTCATGACATTGACACAGCAGTGTGTTGACATCATGGGGTAGTTGGGAAACAGAATTTTTGTCACGTCAGTGTGCAACAAGAAATAATTTGACATGAGTGCATCTCACTGTAGGGTGAGTCATTAAAGGGGCAGTGGGGCAAATAAAAAAAACCCTAAAAAGAGAAAAACGTGCCCTTGTATTTCACTATTTCAGTGAGGGTAATGAAATGACTTAAAGCAGCATACGTAACTTTTCATTTGCACATACTTAATAAATAAATAAATAAAGTTAAAAATGTGTTGTCCTTCCTGTTTTGGTTACCTATTTGCTATTTGCATAATACGTGTGTATTATGTGACAAGACGCAAATCGGTTGCCAGGACGAACGGTTTATACAAAAATGGGTTAAGGTTACACTGTGTTCAAAAGATTGGTAATTAGTTAGCTAGATCCTGAGTTACCTTTCCTTAGAACATATTACAATTAGAATATTCAGAAATAGAAATAAAAAATCCTTAGGTCGCTACCGGCTGAAGTATAGGCAAGCTTTTTCTGTCTATTGTGAGCCCTATTAGTTAAATCCTTAAAGTTAAGATAATGAGGCTAGATTTCATGAAACAAGAGGTTAAGCGACACAAAAAAAAAAGGACATTGTAAATATCATTCATAATAATTCATATTAAAAACAGATGGTTGGGTTCATGTCTCTAAGAAATGTAAAAAAATAAAGAAAAATCATTTTACTAAATGTCATTCTTGATTCGTTGGTTAATTGATGAGTAAATTACTTCTAAAATTTGTCATCAGTTACTTTTTGCACATTTGTTGTGCTTCAGTTATGTTTTAACCCTTCATTGATCTAAATGGGTCTTGCTGGTCACCTGACCTCTGTTTTGGTCCACAAACCAAACATTGCGTCAGTCAGTGTTTACGACGAAATTGAATTATAGGTGAACTCTTGCGTCAGTGTGCAGTGGGACCACATTTTCCATGTACACTATTGCAGTTATTCCTGTGTCCACTACCTTGTGTTTCCTTTCCCAATGGGCCCTGGGAAGGCTGTCACAGCTGAATTGCAATTGCGAGGGGAGAGGAGTGAGTAGTGAGGTGAGGGGATTACAGGTTAACAGGAACATTGCAGGGGGAGAGGAAAGTGAGAACGCCGGGGGAAGAAATGAAAGAGGCAGAATATATTCACAGAATGAGGGACGGGAAGACGAGGAGTTCGGGAGTGGAATAAATGAATTTCATCTAGAGGGCATGAGAGTGAAGTGGCAGCTGTTGTCCACTTTCAGAGCCGTCCTTGGCAGAGCTGATTGGTGGAAGTTGGCGTCAGAAAAGCATTTTCATATCGCCATGGGCGGTAGCATGTTTGCGTGTCAGATCTTGCATGTGTGTGCAGGACTGGAGTCTTTAGTCCAGATCCCTCCAGGCTCTGGCAGAGAGGAGACACGACTGGCTTTTCCAAAAACCAATAACACGCAGCGACGGTGCCAGTGTTGAAGGAAGCTTCTACATTTCACTCCCACCTCAGTTGGGTTTTGTAGAATCATCTTTGGTAAATGAAGCCAAATCCCACTGTAGAGAGGAGCTCAGCAGCAGGATGGAGTCTTTACAAAAGTGTAATTTATGACTTTTCGGTGTAAAATCCAAGAAATGCCAAGAGAGTATGATGGGTCATCATGTAGACTTGACCTGCAATTCACATTATCATATCAAGTATGGTTCTCCTGAGTGTGAAGGCAGTTTTATATGTTTATTTGCTGTTATATATGCTGCAGGGCTCGGCAGTTCGTAGGTTAATGTGCAATGTGTTAGCGTGTGCTACCTCACTGAGGAGACGAGGCAGGAACATGCTTACAGTCAATGACAAGAGAAGACTGATTAAACCCTAGAGGAAATGAATCACTCTGCGTTAATCAAAAATGTGTTGAAACAGACACTGTCATCATATTAGGGGGCGCCAGAGTGCATCGATTATCAGGCCTGCTTATACATCTGCCTTACAGTGGTAAGCTCCTGGGTTTAAGCCCCGGAGGAGATGCAAACTTTCTACCTTTATCTAAGACAATAAGTCTTATTGTCTTACAATAAGTCTTAGATATGTATATCTAAGACAAACATGTCTATCATGTCTATGTCTATCTAAGACAAACAGATCATAAAACTAAGAATGAAATAAATAGAAATATTAGTTGAACATAAATTGTGGTTACTCAGTACAGGCAATAACCAATCAAATATTGGGGTACATTTCAGCTAGATTTGTGCAGGTACAGCTAAGTTAAGCTCATGTTTGCGTATTATTACATATACTTGGCATGTCTTGTTTCCTCCGAAGAATAAAAAAATATCCCCCAAAGTGTTTATTAAGGCCCATTTGTTTTGTTTCTATGCTCTTTTTTCATAATAGCTATGTAATGTATAGCCTAACCTTTTCTTATGTGCAGTGACAGCACCCTGCCTGGCTGAACCTGGTAATGAGGCAGTAGAACCATTTCTACACTGCTCCCCTCGGCTTCTGTAACCTCCTCCCTGCTGTCTCCGTCCCCACTAATGTCCTCCTCTGTGTCGTCCTCCACTGTTTGTCCGCTCTGCAGCATGATCACAGCCCATTTTTTTGTGCCAAAAATATTACTTTTTAATTCAGTAAGATGTGGCTTTGGAGTATGTTTCAGTTCCTATCAAAGAGAATGTCATCTTTTAAAACAAACTTCTACACAGACATTAATCAATGGAGAGAGGACTGCAATATTTGATTATCTCTCCTTGTTATGCTAATTTACTTCTAGTGAATTAATCTTACTTAAAAATTACTTAAAAAGTTAAACAAGAACATCGTAATTATCATGTTTCTCCCATGGTTTTAAACTTTAATGGCTCTGGATTTGCTATTGAAGCCAGGTTTAGCAGAAAGACGAAGTAAGAGATTTATATTTTCACTTTTGGGAGAATGCTGGCCTAAAAATATGAACAGAAAATAGATTTTTGTCTCTCATTTGCTGAAAGTCTGAAAATGTTTATAAATTCCTGTGCATTTGATTTTCTTTTTTTTTTTTTTACAACCTAGTTGTTTTAGCAATCTTATATTGGAAAATAGATAAAAAGTTGTTATTCTCATAAGCTGTAGCTTTACATACTGTATTAGTCCACACTACTGCAGGGCTCCATGTCTGGCCCATGTTTTCTAATTTAGATGTTTTTCTTTTCCCCAAGGAAACTCATTTTGGTTCCTTCCCGTCAGGTTTAATTATATTTAATCCCCTCGTAGTTAACTTCATTTTTTAAAAACATGGCCTTTTAAAAATTGATAAAGATAAAGTCGCCTCCAGCCAAAACAACAGTAACTCTTCCCATATCACTGTGTCATTTAGCTTCAGGATTGTCTTGAGTGGTGTTTTAATCCAGAAGCTTCTCATAGGCTCAGAATGTGAAGCTTTCTGGAAAGGTACGTTTTAGTACAGTTTGGGCATACAGTGGCCTCTGGTGGTCACTCTCATTATCCACTATCTAAATAATACTTTTTCATTTATTAACGCCCTTAGGAAAGAAATGCTGAAAAGTTGTTATAATAAAAGAAAAATTTCCCAAGGTGTTTGATTAATGTGTTGAATCTGAAGTAGTTTTGAAGTATAACACCAAGGTTGGTAACAGTTCACATATTGTTAGTGTCATGGCCAAATACTTAAATGCGGCCAATATGTCTTAAATGTGAAGATGTTTGTTACAATGTATTTAGGTTTTTCATTTGTTGAAGAGGGACACTTACAGAGGGATAAAGGTGATGAGCCGTACCATGAAGATTTAGGAAAGAGTAGTTGGTTGAGGAAAGAGGTAGAGATTTGCGAACAACAGTATGGCGTTATTCCGAGAAAGAGTACCACAGATGCAATATTTGCTGTGAGGATGTTGATAGAGAAGTACAGAGAGGGTCAGAAGGAGCTTCATTGTGTTTTTGTGGATTTAGAAAAGTCCTATGACAGGGTTCCAAGGGAGGAACTGTGGGTTTGTATGAGGAAGTCAGGAGTGGCAGAGAAGTATGTTAGACTGGTGCAGGATACGTATGAGAACAGCACAACGGTGGTGAGGTGTGCTGTTGGAAGGACAAAGGACTTTAAGGTGGAGGTGGGACTTCATCAGGGATCTGCCCTGAGCCCCTTTTTGTTTGCTTTGGTGATGGACAGATTGACAGGTGAGGTCAGACAGGGGTCTTCATGAACCCCTGAAAAAGGGACAAGCTGAAAGGAGAAGAAGTTAAAAAAACGGCCTGGTACTACGAAAGTGTATTGCTGCCAGGAAAAAAACGTAGGGGAAAAAATGGGCTCAGAGTCACGTTATTTTGTGACACCTATCACATAATTTTGTGATCACGTTATTTCATGATAAGTTTTATGTTATTTCATGATAGTTGTCATGTTATTTCTTGACACTTATCTTGGTATTTCATAATAAGTTTCACATTATTTCGTGATAAATTCCTACATAAGTACGTGATAAGTCTTGGGTAATTACGTGATGGATTATACTGATGCTTGGCTTTAGGCACAGTGAGATTTTACAATTATTGGGCTCTCTGGATTTTATTAGTATGCAGATAGAATTTTAAAAGCATGGGGTTGTACTGAATGTCTTGTTTTGTCCTGTCTTAATAAACAACAATACCCATAATGCACTATGTGGCAAGTTAACCAGGAGAGCCGGTGTACTCTTGTCGGAGTTCCAGTAAAGTTATAAACCCATGCTGATCATGTGTGTGTCTTTTCTAACTACATGACAGGACATAACATCGAAGAAAGAACAAATCTGACTCTCCTGAGGTGGCGTGCTGCTATCACAAAATAACGTAAAACTCATCACAAAGTAATGTGATACTATCACAAAATAACATGATACTAAACCTGTTTTTAATGTGGCAGCAATACCCTTCTATGCGATACTGATCCGTGTAGGACAACACAATCCATTTTTTTCATGTAACTTCAGATCAGTGAAATATGCCTCTTTCTCCATCAGGATTGATCCTATTTTTCTCTCTCATCTTTTCTCTCTATGTGCGAAGGGCAGCAGATGGTGAAACTGGACAATCAGTCCAAGGTAATGTGCACGGTCCTGCATCCCAGCAATCCTGATGTATTCCTGTGCGGAGGCTACAGTTCTGTGGTCAAGGCCTGGGATTCTCGCAGCTGCAAGGTTAGGCTTATTAACCTTTCTACAGTTTATCATTTTTATTGACTGTGGTTCACTGACTGTTGGTTGACCTTTATTAATCCCAGCCATGTTGGCTTTCAACACAAGCCCCACGATCACATCTCTCTGCCACTGTATGTACCTTCAGCCTTGATTCACTACAAACAAGGCATTTCACATTTGGCCTGGTGCGTGACCTGCTCTATATTTGCTCATAAATGGGGTAAAGCTGCAGGTTATCTTCCTAATTATTCAAATCTATCTTTAATTTCCTTCTTGGTTGAAAAATGTGTCCATTAAGCAGCAACCTAATATGTCTAATAGACTATTTTATATGGTAATCCTATTCACTTCCTTGGAATCCGGGAGCTCTCATGTAATTTTTACTCTCTCGCCAGCTGAATCATTTCCCAGCAGGGTTTTAGGTTTAATACAGCTGGGATTACCTCCACCATTCTGAAAAGAAGTGAATTGGAGAATGCGGACAGACCAGTGCTCGGAAAATAGGTTGTTAATGCTGCTGTTTCCTGGCTGCCTGTCAGTCTTAGCCCTGGGCTGTTTGTGTGTGTTTTGTTTGCACTGGTGAGAAATGGCTCCTCTACATCTAAAAAGGTTGTTGTGTTTCACCCATTCAGGAACACAACACCACCCACTAGTTCCTTGACTTGTGAGACTCAAAAGAGAATTGGCGATTGTTGGAGCGTGTTATTGTTCAAATAGTTGCAACAGAGCAAAATGTAAACATTGGATGACAAACCAGGAGGAGAAAATAATTCAGACTTTCCCAGTCAGACCTCTGATGATGGTTCATTTAAACATAGTCAATGACCTCCTCCATCCTCCCAACTGTGATTTTGATTGATGTTTACATAAATATGTTAATAGACCTTGATTATGTTCAGCTCTATCTGTCTACCACCCTTTAATATAGAAATTAAAGCCTTGTTTACATAGTCGTATGACTATGAAAAGAAATACAATCTGCGATCAGGCTGAACCTGCGACCAGAAGTAATTAAAAGACACTACCATGTAATTATCATTGAATGGAACATCTTGGGCTTAAGGCTCTTTTCCCGGTCTGCCTCACATGGTAAATGGTACATGTAAAAGTCCCTATATACAGAGATTAATTTCCTACTCTGGTGGAGGGTTCTCAAACCTTCCACAGACCATGACTAGAAACACTATTTAAAAAAAACGTTATAAAAAAACAGAACTGTAAACTGTATGAGACAGAACAGATTTTAAGAGTTGAAGTTGTCGTTAACAGAGTATGGCTGATAGTATTGGTCCACCGATATTATTGACTATTTAATATCGTAGCATATCAGTGTGAGTTTTTACACCAATATTCAAAATCCGATGCTGCAAAGCCACAGTCTCCGCAATTACACTGGACTTCGTCATGGGGTACTGACACTTTCTTAATGACTGCAATTGTATTTGTAACAAGTAATAAGTATTTCTCTGACATTTGCCAGTGAAACGCTGTTCAGTGTGGTCTCGCATGTCATCAACGAGAAGTCGTTTACATTATGACGATGCTAAAATGTCAATCATTGTTTTATATAAGTTATATTGAAGTAGTCTGTTTATAAGCCCTATCAAATCAGATTTTTAAATGTGGGATAAATAAATTAACCAATTGATTGACAGTTATTTATAGAATGCCTTTAGTCACCAGGGGAAATCACCTGCATATATTGGTATCGGTTAATATCGGTATCAGAATTGAAGTGAATATTAGCAATATCGGATATCCCTACATATATTGCAACATTCTGTTTGTACATCTAGCCATATATCATTTAACTAAGTGTCTTATCTTTGAAAGTACCATGAACTCCAAGGAACCATAAGCATGAGATGACCCCCCCCCCAAAAAAAAATCTTTTGCGTCCCATCTCGGGTTCACGAACCATTCTTTGGGAAACGATGATTTCTAAACCTACCCACCATATCTGTCCAGGTTGTTAAAACATACAAGGCAGGCATACAGCAGACCTTAGACATCCTGTTTCTGAGAGGCGGCGGAGAATTCATCACCAGCTCCGACTGTGTCAGCAGAGACTCCGCTGACCGCACCCTCATTGCCTGGGACTTCCAGACCACAGCCAGGCTCTCCAACCAGATCTACCATGTAAGAACCAGAAATACTGCTGGTTACATGATTATTATATTTTAAACATCCAAGAATATTCTCTACAATGTGGGAACAGGCTGGATCTATCACAGGTAGAACAGCACAGCAGGGAGCCTTCATTGTGCTGGTTGATAGCCGTGTAATAGAAAGGCTTTGTGCTTCTATTAAAACTGTCTTTTGTTTGAGTGTTCCTGCAATAAAATTGAAAATGTATTGCACTCTACAGGACGTCTGAGAAATCCTTTTAAGTTTTCATTCTTTTTTTTAATGTTAATGAAAGAATGGATAAAATAATTACATAGTTATAGGCTTTAGAATGTAAAAAAAGGGCACAAATCACCATGTAGTATAGCTATAAATAACTAGAGGTGCATAACTCCACAGCACCATAACCACAATGAAAGTCTTCTCCAGGTTCCCACGTTAATTAATGTGCCGCTATGACCAAGGTCCTTCACAGCAGGATTGTGTCAAATCATGAATAAAACTGTGCTGCCTTTGTCAACTAGGAGCGGTACACGTGCCCGAGCCTGGCTCTCCACCCACTGGAGCCCTGCTTTGTTGCCCAGACCAACGGAGACTACATGACTGTGTTCTCGTCTCAACGACCCTACAGAATGAATAAGAGGCGACAGTACAGAGGACACAAGGTCAGTAATGATCGTTGTAGTGACTGGTGGGAGTTTGCGGGGCCTGATCGATAGCACAGTGGGATGTGAACCTACATTTACACGAGCGTTGTGTTGTGCTTCTCTACGCATGGATGACAACAATCGTTTACATTTGTGTGCGAGTGTAGATCCTCTGTAGTATCATACGTACACACTGAGCCAATCAGACGCAGTGGAGCTGTGAAAGTGAAGTCTGCGTTGTTGATTGTGAAAACTCACACCTTGTGTGTGTGGCTTTTTCTAGTTGTTGAGTGAATGGAAATAGCATAAAAAAATCAGTGCTGTTTCACTTTCCAAAAATGTTCATATCTGTTTACATCTTGTTTGAGTAAACTCCACCTCTGCTAACTAGGGGTGTAAAGATAAATAATTTTGGATCAGTTTTTGGTCTGTTTCCTACACGATCCAAGTGTATCGATCAATAAAGCTCTGATTGGTTAAAATGCAGTAAAATGGTCTGATGGTTCGGATTTTTGTCCGTAGATTGGTTTCCTGCTTCATGGCCCCGCCCACAAAGACGTTTAGACATAAGCGTAAGCGGCCGCTTCCGCTTCCTCCCACTAGAGCGGCGAGCTAATATACACACATATACATCTATTCACACATGTCTATGGAGGTTGTGTTTCTTGGGGTGTGTGAACTGTGACGTGGGCTGATTTGATCGGAGTTCAGGTTGTGGGTTTTACTCTGTTCTTAGCAACATGGCAGACAACACAGACGAAACCTACAGCGTTTCTCATTTACCGTAATTTCTGGACTATAAGCCGCAACTTGTGAATGGGAGTCGTGCTCACACCCGTCTAGAGAAGCCTGCTCTGGTATTGATGAGCAGTTAAGTTTCCTAGGAGGAGATCTCAATACAGAATGGTCTGTAGCAGACAATTGATGACGCAGACCTCCAAAATATTGTCACCTCCCTGTCCAGAATATGCACATCTGAGTCCTTGAAAGAGTGTCCCTTTTCATTGAGATGGAGATAAACTGCAGCATCCTGTCCTGATGTGGTTGCCTCACTGTGCTGGGCCATGCGTTTGCGGAGTGGTTGTTTGGTCTCTAAACATTCTTCACTGCACTGAACTGCGTAGACCTCATTGTTAATTTTTTCCCTTGGGATTTTGTCTTTGGGATGAATTAATCTTTGTCTGAGTCTGTTGCCTGCTTTGAAGCAAACTGTAATTGTTGTGTTTGCTGAAAATCCTTCAAAAAATCCTTCTCAATAGTGTTAATCTTTCCGCAGTCATTGGACAGTTGCATCATTAGTTTGTCAGTTGTAGTACTTGTACATACCTCTGTTGTGTCTCTACCAGGTGGAGGGATATGCTGTGCGTTGTGAATTTTCCCAGGATGGATCTGTCCTGGCCTCGGGGAGCTCCAGCGGCTCAGCTCACTTCTACGACTACCACAACACCGGGCTGCTTCACACCCTCCACGCCCACAGCCAGCCCTGCTTGTGTGTCTCCCAGCATACTGTCCTCCCTGCCACTGCAGCCACCTGTGACTGGACAGGTGAGATTAAGGTCTGGCACTGAAGGCAGTTGGATTAAAATTAAGGTAAATGAGTTAAAGCTTCAAAAAGAGTGAGACTTCTATAAACTTCAAACTCTTCTTGTCCTCATCGTCTCTCAGCGTAAAGAACATTTATCTGTCAGCTGTTATAGGAAGAAAAGTTCTTTATATCGTTGAAATGTCCCATCATCAAGGATAGTGACATGGAGTGGAGCCAAAAGACAAAAGTCACTATGGTGTTTGCATGAGATGCATCTTGGAAATCAGGAAATTTCTGCGTGAGATGAAAGCAGGTTTCCTAACAGATCAAAGAGTCAGCAATTATGGGTATTATCTCAAGTCGTGGGTGGAAGTTAGGCGCTACAGCACACACACACACATACACACACACAGACACACTGCTTTATTGATGTTTTATTTTTTGTATTTTTTTCAAATCTTAACTTTCAAAGCTGCCTGAAGCAACTTATGTTTCTTATGTCAACTTATTTTTTGGGAATATAAAAATAAAAACGATTCTGGCGACATTTCTAAACAGACGTGTTTTTTTATTGAACATTTCCATTTCACTTCCCTTTGTAGATTTTTTTTTTTTTTTTTTTCCATTTTATGCTGACAGCTAAGATGATCACAGAGATAACAACAGATCTTAGAACTTGGGGAAAGAAGTGCTGTCTGTCACAACACTGTGTTGTTCTTGCACATACTGTCATTTTACCACCAAACTGTAGACTTAAGCGTGTGTTTGTTTTTTAATTTGTAGTTAAAACGGACTTTAAAAATACTCATTTACGCTTTGGTGTTGAAGACCCAAGTTTTTTGCAAAATGCAAAACAACCCTCTGAGAACAGTCTTCTGATGTTTGTATGTATCATTAGACAAGAGTGAAGTGGAATTCTGGCTTTGGAAAATATGCAATTTAAGGAGCGTTGCTCAGGATAACCGCAGTTTAGAAGTAACACTACGTATTAAGTTTTAGTTAGTCTGTTTAGGCTATAGCAGTAAATATAAATAAAAATATACTTTATGAGCTGCGCGTCGTAAAAATATAAGTATTATACTTTTAAAAAAAGGAGACATAGACTTTTAGGAGAAGCAGCAACAAGTTCAACACTGTAGGTAAGAGAGTCTTAGGTTCTTATTTTATCAATAAAGAATTGATCTTGGCTTTCTCTTATTTGATTAAGACTTTCAAAATAATTTCACAACTCAAGATGTGAACTTAAAAACTTCGAAAAAGATGTTTTAAAAACAATTTTACTAAATTATGAATTATTCCACAAATTTTCATAGTGACAGACTACTACTAATAAGATTCTGAACAGACGTCTTTATTAAGTAAATAAATACATCAAAAATATAGAACCATGCATCAGACAGACACATACATTTTGTTGACTGGACATTTGGACAGTTGACCTGTTGTTCATGGAACAGAGCTGGAGGTAGAAGAGAACCACTTCAGCCTCTTCTTTCAGGAACCACTTCATTATATATAATATCCACTAGAAACTGGGTAAAAATAGCCACTGTGACATATATATATATATATATAAATATATATATATATAGTGTATATATATACTGTATATATATGTATATATATACTGTATATATATAGTGTGTATATATATACTGTATATATATATAGTGTATATATATATACTGTATGTATATATATATATATGTCCTTTTTATACATACAGTAGAAAGACTTTTTTTATTACTGCCCCTCATTTTTCTCTCCATATATATTGAGAATATTGTACTACTGGAGACTTGTGTGGCCACCGTGATGTGGGATTTACTTTTCTAACGCCACACAGACAAAACGAAGAGACGCGGCTTTACAAACAGCCCTAGGTCAGGTCCCTATCTGCAGGAATGGAGGAGGTAGAAGCAGGTGATTAAAATAAAAAAAAAAAACTTGGCTTATTCACTGAAGGGCAGAGCTGAGTTCATCTTAAGTGTCTCTGTGTCACCAGGCTTCATCAAACTGTTGTTTTCTAATCATGAACTTTATTGTCTGCAACTCTCTCCTCCCGACAACAACATCGAAGGAAGGAGGAAAGCAAACACCTTCTCATTGTGACATTGTGATTCACACCACTCCACCTAACTGCAAAATGCGGCCGCTGCATTAAACACATCACCAACGTGAATAGTGGGCAGCTTTGAGCGCCCTGGGGGAGTAGTGTGTGAAGGCGCTCAGTGAGTGCCTGGCAGTTGGTGGAATCAAACCTGGAACCTTTGGGACCCCACTAGGCCACCACTGCCCCACCTTCCCTTCAACATATTAACATTGTCACTTTCTATGTATGCACTGTTTATTTACACACACACACGCTCTTTATTTTCACAGTGTTATTCTCTAAAATAGCCTAACTGAGCATGCTGGTTTCAAAACAACACACTGACTGTACATCTTTTTAAAACTAACTGTATCTGTAACAAAATATCCTGGAGAACAGGAATGGCCAGCACGTTTGTTTTCCTAAACATTTTGTACTTTTGTAAGTGCTCAAAATATCATTCCAAGTGCCATGCAATATTTAGCCCACTCGTACAGGACACCATTACAGTATTTGTGTGTTTAACTTAGTCATTATTAGAATACACCATAAATCAGTTTTCTGCTTTGGAAACTTTCCTGGCACTATGAAAACTTTAGTCAGCCAGTAGCTGAAAAATATGTCGGCGGAAACGCCAAACGCTTTATCCAGTTTCTTTCATAGCTTCAGGAATAAGACACTGCCTGAGCCACGACCCGACAGTTGGACAATGGATGTGAACTCAATGGAAAAGTGATAAAAACAATAAAAGTGAATAAAAAACCACGTCCATACTGCTCTTTTTTAGATATAGGCATTAAAACAATTAATGGATAATAAAATATTAGAACTTAGAACAGTCTGCATTTATGATGCGCAGCCATAGTTGTTTTATTTTGAGGATTTTAAAAGTAGATATACAGTTTGTTAAAATCTTCCAATCTGTCCTTGTCTGCCTAAAGTCTTAGGTAATGCTTAATTTTTTTATTCCAAATTTTTACAAAATTTACTTTGTCTCTCTTTTTTCCCCTTTAAGCTGGTTTAAACTGTTTTCATGTTATTCTATAGGAAGAACTTGAACGTAGTAGACAGTTCAGCAGATGTGGGGGCTGTTGTGAGACGCACTGAGTGTCCTCGTCTGTCAACCACTTTCTAAATCCATCACCATTTGGTAAACGACATAATAAAAATACAGCAAAAAAAAAAAAAATTAAGGTTCATGTTTAAATCGTAGTAATGCTTTAGTCATGTAGACAAGTAAATGTTTTAAGAAAAAAAAAATTATCTAAAAATTCTTACAAATTAAATATTTAAAATGTCCATAGACAACCTAGACAGTGTACGGAGAAATTGGAATTATCCATAGCCATTGGTGACTGTAAAGGAAACTAAGTGCTTTATCAAATTAGGAAAACGTAATAATAAAACTTTGAATAAATAAATCTACTATTTCCTTAAACCTCAGCGCAGGGGTTTTTAACATAATTCCCTGTCCCTCCACAGAACAAAATGCTAATTTTCTACATTACAATCTCAATAAAAGCAATAAAGTATCATAGAAAATGGTGTATGATGCGTTGTTAACACTAAACGAGAATTGAGTGGCAATGTTCAACATATGCAATCAATGTAAGTGCTGCTACAGGCGACATTATTGTGGGGATGAAGGGAAAAGAGTGTCAGGATGTGAATGTGAATATTACAACCTTCACAGACTTGGAAATACTGTTGTTTTTGCTCACTCTGATTTTCAATCAGTGACAAATTTATCCTGACGTCGCCTCTGTGAAATTCAGCAAAGTAGTATGGAAACAATTTAAAAAATAGCTTGCCATCAACATAGTTGGGCACCAACACAGCCGCTACGTTATACTGTTGTCAGGAGGTGTTTTTCTCTTGTAAGTTGTGAGATTTTCTTGTTTATTTTACAGCCACAGTGTTCTCCACTGTGGCTGTATGGGATTTGTTTGTTTTTTTTTTTTCGGAAATTGTTAATGGCCAGAAACTTGTGGATGTAGAACATTTTAATAAAAAAAAATCTTAATATCAGCCAATCTATTGTTACCAACAGTATGCATTTTCTTTGAAATGTATTATTCCAAAGGTTTTTGGTACCAGAAGGTTGCCCCCCTTTTTAACTACAGCTGCATTCTACAATTGTTTCCTGATGAGATATTACAAAATGGACAATTCCCTTTAATGGCTGGCAGTCAACAGAATGCATTTAAACCCCCTGGAATAAGTGAAGGTATTTCCATTGTGGTCACTCCAGGCTTTCATCCTTTTTCAATAACTTTGTATAATTATTTTTGTACATCCCACTGTACACCAGCAAATACAGTAGCTCCTTATTGAACTTGTCCCGGTGTCTCCTAATTACCACTGTCATGGAAACACGGAATAGCTGGTCTCAGGTAGCTACATGTTGACATATAGTGAAAAGAACAGTTGCAACCTGCATAAAACTGGCCTTGGCTTTTCACCTCAGTACACAGAGTAGGTTTGCTGTAGAAGAGACATACATTACATTACAATACAGTACAGTAAGGTAGGAATCTTCAATATCATGCATAAAAGAAAGGCTGTTGTTGTGGGTCAGTTCAGTAGTGTACCATACAGTTGTGCCTTGGTCAAACTGTCTTTCCGCGTCAGTCCTGTGCTGCCAAATTTTTGGTATCTTGCGGAGGTCTTCTTTGGGAGAGCGGGACCGACACTAAGCGCGGAGCTTGAGCTGGGTCGCTGGCGGACGTTTGGCCGCGGTGTAGGGTAGTGTTGAAGACTTGAAGCCTCGAGTGAGCTGTGATGTAAGGACTCTGCTGAGCTGTCTCCTCTCAGATTTACATAGTCTTTGCTGGACGCTAATGCGCCAGCACTGCTATCCTTGTCTTTGGAGCTCCCTGAGAGGAACAGACTGCGCTCTGAGTCCTCACCGTCGTCAGTGCCTCGATACAACGCCGAGGCTTTGTCCTTTTTGTGGTGCTCCATTGGCTTAGGACTGTGCCTGGGAGAGGCTGTGGCACCAAGAGAAAAACACTGGTCAATCATGTGACTATGGAAGACGTCATCTCCTTCATGGAAGCTGCTATAAAGAGATCCCTTGACCTTACTGGAGGGACCCATGGCAAAGTGGTGCTCAGAAAAACTGTAAGGGGAGACCCGGCCCGCAAGGTTTCGGTAGGAAGACGAGAAGGTGTTGATGTCTTCCACGCTCAGCTGTCTCCAGCGGTTGCTAAGGTCATCCTCAGGAACCTCCAGACCTCTGTCATGAACCTGGCCAAGTCCGGTTGTAGATCCCATACTGTGGGAAGAAGCCAGACGAGGGGAACTTGAATGGTAAGGTTCACTGTAGCATGAAGCTGTCCTTGTGTAGGCAGGGGAAATTGTCTTCTGTGGACTCCTAGGGGCAGCCATATGCTGTATGCTGTGGGATTTTGGGAAACCGGAACTGTCCTTTTCATATAAAGACATGCCCTTGCGCTCATAGTCCCCACTGCCGCCATCTCGCCATTCCATATAGAGACCCTGGTGGGAGGAGGACAAGGTGCTGCTAGCAGTGCGTCCACAGCCACCAATTCCTCCCTTATCATCTGATGCAAGGCTAAAGCTGGAGTAAGAACTGGAAGCTGGTAGGCTGCCGGGGCCATATTCATCATGGTGGTGGAAGGAAGTTGGCTGCTCGTGGTGGGAGAAACTCCCGGAATTATAGGCCTCCTCATCAGGGTTACTGTCAGTGGAATTCTGTGCATGGATTTGTAGCAGTGCAGTGCCGTGAAGGTCAACACTTTGCCGGCGCTCAGTGTCCTGCCATCGTTCAGGGCAGTACAGGGCTGTGTCACTGCAGTACAGGTCAGACGTTTTATATGCCACACGCCGGTTCAGTTGGTCTGTACTTCCGGTCCCTGTAAGGAAGTCGCCCTCTTGTGGTTGTGGGCTTGGGGAGCGTGTGACGGGGCAGCTACTTCCTGGTTCAGGTTTCTCCAGGACCTTGGCAATTAAAGATGTGGGCACAGCGTCTGTGTAGTTGGAGTGGCACATGGCCACAGTAGTTCCACTACTGTGATTATGTTTCTCCATATGCGAACTGATGCGCTCCTGGAACTCTAGGGGGAGCTATAAAATCAAATAGGACATAAGAAGGTTGATTAGTAATTAATTGACCTTTTGCTGCCTTAGATTGTGGCATTTTACAGTAGACCGTAGTATTTGTTGTATGCCACACATACTTGTAGTTTGAGAAAAGCTGTGCTTGTTTACAGTTTGTACTGTAAATAATAAATGACTTCCAAACACTGCTGCTGGTGTGTAGTTAGTGTCGTTATTTTGAGAATTTTAATCTGAAAATATTGAAACATTCAAATGACACAAAATATGTCAAAATGACTTCCCAATGCAGCATCTTCAAATGTTAGCTTTCCAGTGATGGACCTCGGATTTAGGCCTAGAGCCTAGTTATTTGGAGTAATGCTTGTCCCTTTAGGAACAGAATGAACCCTGAGCCTGTTTAGTTGAACACTGATTTTCTCACAGATCTCTCATGCGCATTTCCAATAAACTGAAGTAAATGAAAAAAAACATTCTTAAAGTGTTTCTTGGGTATCTTTACAGATGTTGTTGTTGATCCCAAGTTGGGGAATTTGCCTTTGCATTTTACGTATTGCCGTATTGAGCAGGGGCGGCCAGCTGAGGCAGCACCCGTGGAGCAGTGTGACCAGGAGCTTTTGCAGACCTTTCTTTAACCACTAGGCAACCAACTGCCCTTGGGGTCAGATATGGTCCACGGACCTTGAGTTTGACACATTTCTACATGCACGAGTGTCTGGCAGCTATTACTTTGATTAAACTTTAAGCAGTTAGATATTTTTTAGGATTTTATTTGCTTCTTAACCAAAGGAAATTGCAAACACCTCTTAGTAGACTGATAAATAAATCCAAGACATAAATATTCTGTTTCATCTGCTCTTCTGTCTCGTGTTCCTCTTTTCCAACACGTTCTGTCCTGCTCTTACACAGACAGAAACATAATATGCTTTGATTGGCCCATATTTGAGAAAACTGCATCTGTCAATTATAGTCTGCTTCTTTGTGCCTTTTAACGCTGACCAGGGTCAGTCTGTGCTTTTTCTCTACACGCCAAGTTTTCTGTTTCTTTTTCCCCGTCCTTTTCATCTCTCCTCCCTAACTCCGAGCCCTCGCTGTGTTCCCTTCATGTCTTTTTCTAAACGTCTGTCTTCGTTCTACCATCAAACACATATTACGTCCATAGGGAATGGTTCGGATTCAAATTAAACCAGTTCTCAGCATCTCCAGCTGGGAATAGAGAAAGGGCTAAAAACAACCAACTTGGCTTTGTAAAGAAATAGAAGCTCGCCTCGCCGTGAAATAACCATGGTGTTTTAAGTGGAGGCTATTTTTAGAAACCGCGGCTTTTTCCAGAGGGAGGAGAAATGTAAAGAAGTTGGTGTGTGTGTATGTGTGTGAGTGCTGAGCCAGCTCAGTTGTGTGACGTCAATGCTAATTAGCAGTCACACAGTTCTACGGGGTTAAAACGTGACAATTTGCCCTCTTACAATGACTGTAGAAGGAACTGAGCCGATTGTGTCAAGAAAAACAGGAATTCAGTCGAAATGTTTGCTCTTCTAAGAAGTCCATAGTATTTGCTTTATGGAATATTTTTTCATACATTTTCCATAATGTACTGTTCAATTTCATTTTAAATACTTGCTAAAATGTGGCTAGCCGTTTGGCTAATTCTTAACAATGTGTTACATCCATGCTTATTTACAGTAAAAAAATATTTTCACTGGCTATCTATCTATGTGTGTGTCTGTCTGTCTTTCTGTCCGTCCGTCCGTCTGTCCGTCTGTCTGTCTGTCCATCCCAAACAATCTAATCTATAACGTCACCTCAACCCATTTCTACAACATTCCCTCTGTTTGACGTTTGTTTTTTTGCCATTAATTTTTGCCATAATACAACACACAGAACCAGTGTGAGAGGGGAAGAAAGAATATTTTTAAAAAGTTCAAGCACTGTCCAATATTCAGAGATACTGAGAGTGACAAGTACTGTAGCTTTGAATGGATACTTTTTTTAAAATGTATTTAATTGGTCGTACTTTTCATGCTTTTGTACCAAAGGTGTCATCTCAGACTGGCCTTCATTCATTGGTTCATTCATTATGCACAGCCTGGATATAGATTGATGGCACTTCAGACAGCAGACCTTCCTCAGTCTGACTGAAGAGGCACAAGGACTCGGGTTGTTACTGAGAAAACCACTCACCAAGGCTTTTAATGGTACACCAACAAAGCAGGAGAGGAGAGAGCTCTCCATTATAGGAGCCGTTCTTAAAAAAAAAAAAACTAGTTATATTGAGGCAGGAGGAAAGGTTTGCTGATGGACTTTGATGGATGAGCACTGTGGTTCAATTGATTGGGTCCTATTGATTGGGAGCTTGGATGTTAGTTATGATGTTAGTCCATTTACTCCACTGTTTTGATGTTTTGAGGCAGCTGTATTATTTTTTTATTTCTGAAGAAAGTTTTTTTTTTTTTTACATAAATATTCCGTATTACAGATGCACTCACACCAGCAGCTTGAAACTTCAAAATGACTTCTTGGCAGACCTTCTGTCAAAATTTGAAAATTCCTTTGAGATTTTACTCCATACTGACACGGCAGCAGTAGATAGTTGCTGCAGATTAGTGGATTGAACAGCCATGATGCAAATCTCCTGATCCACCAAGTCCCAAAGCTGCTTCATTAGATAGAGTTCTGATGAATGTGGAGGTTGATCTAGTAAGTAGCACTAATTGTCTCTATCCAGAAAACCATCAAAAAAGACAGCACTGTCTTTTAGTCATTCCTGATCAGAATGTTAAGACCAGCTGTTAAAAATTCATATTTTGCACTGTTGGATCTTTAGAATGTTCTAAAAGAAACAGAAGTGAGACCAGAAAAAATGTAAGTAAAATGAAATGGGCAGTTCATCAGCTGAGCAAATTTTTAAGACCACAGCCTTTTAAAGCTCAAATCTTTACTTATTTGCTCAGATTCAGTGTCATTTTTACTTATCCACACTGTCATGACCTCCTGATGGCAAAGGCAAAAAAACTTTCTGTATTTGAATGTAATCAGATTTCAGCTGCATCGGCAACGTGTCATTGCTGTTGAGGTTGGACACATTTTTAACTTCTTAAAACTCCCTGAAGGTCATGGGAAAGAAAGGTCAAGTAGTAAACCCAGGACAAATTTGGTGTTCCTCTAGATGGGGGACGATCCTGGGCCCAAGTTAAGCTTGTCACTGGTACCAACGCTCTCAATATTGTTAGATGGCATCTGCGAGAGGAGAGTTGAGGGTTGAGGGTTGGAGACGTCATCTCCATCATGGTTACAAAATCACTTGGAGTTTGGAGTTTGCAGAGCAGAAAACATGAAAGGTGGGAGAAAGTTTTATTCTCTAATGAGAAAAACTGTAACCTTGACTGCCCCAATGGCTTCCAACATTACTGTCAAGAAGATCCAACTGCGATCTTCCTACAAGGCGCAGTAGAGGGGGCGCCATCATGATCTGGGGTATTTTCCCAGGTTGTTTTAGAGGTGTAGACAGTGGGTGTCCTCCATGAAGCCATCTTCACCACTTGGAGCAACATTCCCACTAGCCTTCTGGAAACTCTAAGATAAGCCATGTCGAAACAAATATTCGAGGTCATTAACAACAATGAAGCAGGAACTCGTTACTGAGTCGGTTTTTAAGACTTTATTTCTAGTTAAAGGTTGTCGTCTTAAACATTTGATCAGCTGCATATTTTGGTTAAAAGGTTTTTTGCGTTTTTGTCTCAATTCCGTTGAAGCAACTACTTAAAACCTTCTTGGAATTCAAGAGTAAAAATATGATTTTTTTTTCAACTGGTCTATACATTTCTTAAAGGAGTGTAGTACTGGGGAGATTAGTCAACAAAAAGATAAAAAGGTCCTGAAATCGGGTTTGTGAAACCTAAAGGATCACTGGAGGTACTGCAAGTGGGTTTCACTCATTTTTATTATTTTTTTTTAAATATTTTGCTCACCAGGGTATATGGTCTATATTATTGCTACTAGATTTCTTTTCACTCTTTACCATTGTTGCGTTTTTACTCCTCCTCTTCGTCTTCCTCTTGATATTTATTGTTCAATTTATTTATTATTAAATGTTTAAGGTCTTGAGTTATATCCTCCTAAGTCCGTATTTTTAAACCCTCGAAATTAACAATTTGAAAGACATTTTGTCATTTCTTTTTTCATTCGGCGAAAAGATTATCTGAAACAAACTGGAATTGCTGTCTTGGACAAGGAAAATAAACAGGGGTTGACCTGGTGTCAAAGATGACTTTTGGAATTCTCTGATGAACCATGACTCAGAAGATGAAGAAATTAAGATATTGGAATTTTTTTTTTTTCCCCCTCACAGACTCTCTCTCTGGCTTTAAGTTTTGTTTTCAGTGCAGTTCATTTTTCACGTTAAGATCTAAATTACAGAACGTTCCCAGCTCCAGTTTGGAGGTGTGTGCCTCAGCAGTGGCTTCACATTGGTGCAGTCGGCGTGGAGCTCACCTCAGACATCTTGTGAGCTCTGTAGTGAGTCTTGGAGCACTGCAGCAGCTGGGCGGCCAGGTTGCAGTCTTTCCTGTAGAGATCCTGGAAAGACACACAGCAATCAGCCAGCAAACTCAGGCGTGGAACACTCGGTTCCGTCGCAAGCAGATGTATTTAAAGTGAGAGAGTCCTTGTCTGCGGTGCGTTATGTCTAGGCAGCCCCTGGGAGGAAATCTGTAGCTTTATGTAATACTGCTTGATTACTGTGTCAGTGAGAGATAACAGAGAGAAACTTCCTGACACGTCTTTGTCATTTTTATGCTCAGGAAATGAACATGTTGTTGTTCTTTCAAGCATCTATCTATATCCCTTCCTTTTTACTTTTTTTTATTGTTAGCAACTACTAACTAGTACTTTATATATCCTTTTATTTATGTTTTTACAACTTACAAAAGCAATTACACTCATGTGTCTAAGTTAAATTACAAGTAGATAGATGAAGGATTATGAACATTTCCAATCCTATATCTTCTTCTTCTTGTTCTCTTTTCGTTTTGTACCTTTTCGGGGGTTTCCACAGCGAGTCCACATGTTTCATCTCCCCCTGTCCTCTGTATCCTCAACTCTAACTCCAGCTACCTGTGTCTTACTGAGAACAGTCAGCTCTGAAGGTGCTTATAGAGATTGGCATGAGGATAACATCTCCTCATCCTTTCAGCTTGTCCCTCTTTCTGGGGTTGCCACAGCTAATCCTTCTTTTTTTTTTTATCTCCTCCTGTCCTCTGTATCTTCTACTCTGACTCCAACTTCCTCCATGTCCTCCCTCACTGCATCCATCAATCTCCTCTTTGTCTCCTACCTGGTAGCTCCATCTCTAGGATCNAATGTATCCACTGTCCCTCCTCTGAACATGTCCAAACCATCTCAATCTGTCTTCTCTAGCTTTTCTCCAAACCTGCCTGTCTCTTGTTGTCCCTCTAATCACCTCATTCCTGATTAGATGGATAATAGTAAAAATATATTTACACATATTTTATTATCCATTTCAAGGACTAAATTAGCAAAATACAGTCATTGATCTTTTTTGGCCTGAAATTGTCAATTGTCAAATGTCATTGTGACATTGTGACATTGTCATTGTGTGAGTGGGGATGGTGCCATGCCATGGTTTTGAACCTGAAGCGCTGCAGACTCCAGTCCAGTTCCATAACCACTAGGCCACCACTGCTCCTTTAAAGGAATTAAACGTCTTTCAACTTCAACCATTTGCTCATTTTGGACCTGGATAAATGACAATCTCCACAGACACCTAGAACAGGACTAGTAAATAAACACATTGCTATGTCTTTGACATAAACAGACTCATTTTTATTTTTTCCTATTCCAAAAAAAAAACAAGTGTGTGTTTTAAACAAATACATTTTCCGTTAAAAAGTTGATTAATACATAAATCTGCTGCTACATTATCATATTAAAATGACCAGTAATTCTTGATTTAGAGCTCTGTCAACTCCCGGGGACAAAATCATCCATTCAAGCTGGTTGAGTTTTAATTAGTTAATATTTGATTTTGCACTCGTTCCAGCTTTTCCACCATTATACCTGACATTTCTTTCCATGTGCAATCTATCTCCTGTCTCCCCATTATAGTATGTGGTACTATGTTTAATACAGCCACTTCTACTTATCTCCACCTTCCAGTCTTGGAAGCTGCCGCAGCGTCATTTATCTCTTTCTCTTCGCTTCCTGTGCACATTGGACGTTTTTCAAATTGGGAGTTAAAAGGTGAGGGTGGGCTGTTCGCACAGCAGATGCTCAGTTAGGTTTGTTTTTCTGTGTTTTTGTTCTGTGCGTGCGTGCGTGTGTGTGCGTGTGTGTGTGTGTGTGTGTGTGTGTGTGTGTGTGTGTGTGTGTGGGTGTTTTTTATTCTCCTTCTCCCAACTCCACTGTGAAATCTGTTCATATGAAAGGTGAGTCCCTGCTGCACTGGTGACACTAAATCCAATAACATTAAAGCTGTTTTGGTAGCAGCTCCAACCTTCACACCATTTAGCCCTCACTGGGCATTTGTTTCTTTGGTTCAGACACTATGAGGGCATTAGTGGTCCCTGTTGTTACTGTGGAAGGTTCAAAACCATCGCGGCTTCTGTGAAGTCTCAGCTTATGTGAATTGTGTGTTGGTGGGGAAACATGGTTTACATATATAAAATAAAAAACCTTATTATTTTCCCAAGGTCTGAGGATGAGGTCTTACCCTCATTCTATGGTTCCATGTATTTCAAGTATAGTAATTAATTTCTCATGGCTTCGTATAAGACTGGAGTTCATTATCTAACAATTTGCATGCATGGATTATGAGGCCACCTCCCCACCCCCCAGCCCCCACCCCCATATAGGACCTACTCTCTTCCTGCTGCTTCACTGTAGAATTAAACAGGGCGACTCTGAATGGCAAGGTAATAATGAGATACGTATTAAAACCTTCATATTAAATGCAGTCTCCGCTTACTAGTCACGCGGCACAAAAGTTTGCTGCTTTAAATTAATGTATGATAAATGGGGTTTCTTTTCAAGCCTGCAGCGGAATCATAGACTGTATGAAAAACTGGAGATAGCAAAATATAAATGAAACTTCTCATCCTTGAGGATGTTCCTCGAGAAGGTCGGAAGGAGCTGCATTGTGTTTTTTGTGAATTTAGAAAAAGGCCTATGACAGGGTGCTGAATTGTGGTTATGAAGGGGAAGTCAGGAGTGGCAGAGAAGTATGTTAGATTGGTGCAGGATATAAGAACAGTACAACGGTGGTGAGGTGTGCAGTTGGATGGAAAACTTTAAGGTGGAGGTGGGACTTCATCAAGGATGGGCCTTGAGCCCCTTCTTGTTTACTTTAGTGATGGACAGATTGACAGATAAGGTCAGACAGGAGTCTCTATTGACAATGATGTCTGCAGATGATATTGTGATCTGCAGTGAGAGTTGGCAACAACTAGAAGAGAACCTAGAGAGGTGGAGGTTTGGACTGGAGAGAAGAGGAATGAAGGTCAGTCGTAGCAAGACAGAGTAGATGTGTGTGAGTGACAGGGAGAAGAGTGGAGTGGTGAGGTTACAAGGAGCAGAGGTGGAGAAGGTGGAGGAGTTTAGATACTTAGGCTCATTGCTCAGTGCACCACTTAACCACTAGGACACCACTGTCCCAGAGAGGAGGTGGAGAGTAGAGACAGGATGGAACAACTGGAGAAAAAAGTCAGGAGTGATCTGTGATAGAAGAGAGTCAGCTAAGGTGAAGGGAAAGGTTTACAGGTCAGTGGTGAGACCAGCCATGATGGATGGATTAGAGACACTAGGAATAGGTAGAAGACAGGAGACAGAGCTGGAGGAGTTAAAGATGTTGAGATTCTCTTTAGGAGAGACAAGGTTAGGGTTGTTTTGGTTTCAATTTTTGTGATGGAACCCTGGTCTGATCACAGAAGAATTTTCTGGGCAGAGAATTCAAAACAACATTATAGGTGGATGAAAGATTGTGTCTTAGTTCTCCTCCTCTGTTGAGAGGAGGTTTCTCCAGGTTGACGTGGATGGCTTCGTTTACTCCTTTCTCAAACCATCTGTCTTCTCTGGCCAGGATGTGGACATCCTCATCCACAATACTGTGTCCATTTTCTTTAAGGTGTAAATGAACAGCAGAGTCCTCTACTGATGAGTTGGGTCTTCTGTGTTGTTGGAGCAGTTAGTGGCCTAGTGGGTAAGGAAGCGGACTAGGGGTCTGGACTAGGACTAGGGTTCGAACCCCCCCTACCCCCAAGTTACCACTGAGGTCCACTGAGCATGGCACCGTCCCCACTCACAGCTCCCCGGGGCTCAAAGCTGCCCACTGTTCACTTTGGTGATGGGTTAAATAGTAGGGCAGGACATTACTGACCTCCTGACCTATACATTGGTAGCTAATACAGACATGATGCCTCGTTAATGTGGAACCAGAGGCTGAGGTGAGGATATTGAGGTGGTCTGCCCAACAGGAGGCACCTTTTTGTAACGTCCAGTTGTCTACTGACATTCTTTATCTGGACCTATCAACATGGTTTAGTGTCTGTTTGAAAACAAAGTAAATAATATGGAGATTTTATTTGCACTTCCAGGACTAAACCAACGAACTAAAACTTAAACTTAGAGCCTGAGTTACTACTGATCTGCTATCTCCCCTCTGCCTATTTTGATTGGAAAGATGTGATTAAATTTAGGTTTTGGGGATTCTTTAGTTATTTGTTGTTCATTCCTTAATTAAAATCATGTGGTTTCATTCTGCAGCATTAACAGATTTGAATCAGGGTTTTTTTAGACATTGCCCTGCAGTGAAATTACAGTAACAACTCATGTCCGAGACCTGAGTGGAAAGGTAATCTTCCATTTGAGTGTACCCACATTGTCCTCTCGGAGTTTGTTGATGGTCATCTTGGCCTCCATCAGGTGGTTGTTGAGGACGATGATCTCTCGGCTAAGAGCTCTCTTCTCCTCTTCATGGTGCTGAGACTGCAGCAAAATGTGGAAGCAGAGGGAAAGAAGAGAAGTTAGAAAAAAACAGGATAGGACGAAGATGACAGCTGTAGACAGAGAACATGATAAGAACAGGGGGAGAGGGTGAGAGGAAGTAGTTGAGAGTCCAGATAACGACACCGAGAGATGAGAGAGAGCTAGCGTTGGAGGAACAGGGGAGGAGAGAAGGAGATCACAGAAGAGGGAGGAAGAAAAAGAGAGGATGAGAGTCTGAAGTAACTATCAGTGTGGGGCTGGTGCCAGCAGCAGGTCTTAATTAAAATAAGATTACACTTGCCAGAGTTCATCTCATATCAAATGCTAAGGGAGTTAGGAGGAGACCGAACAGAGGAAGAAGGCGAGTGGAACTACAGAAGAGACTCACTCACTCAAAAAAAAAGGCCAAAACTTCTGCAACAACATCTAATAATGACTTGGCCTGGTGCTGGTTAGACTGTCCTGAGGTTAAGTTTATACATTTTAAGGAATAATTTTAATTTTCTTTACAAAATCAAATTGTAACGCACCCTATCACAGAATGATTATATTAATATGTTAAAAAACCGTCATGTCTCAAAATTGAATGACGGTCCAAAAGCAGCCACATGATAGAGTGTGTAATATTTCAAATATTAATATTCTGCATATGTTAAAGTAAGGATTCGTGTCTAGTAAAGAAATCAACTGTGGTTGTAGGGTGTTTTCTGGTGCTTTGTACCCTAGTGCCATTTGGGATTAAAAAGTATTTAGGGTATGTTTTTCAATGAAATATTGTTTTTTTTCCAGTAAATATACTGGCATTTCTGTTTGCATATGAACTTGAAATGAAATACAGCAGGTCTATAGTTCACAAAGTCCTTGATATACAGTGTTTCATGTTATTGTGCTGCCATCGACCATTAATCTGTGAGGAAAGTCTTATTCCATTGATCCCACTCAGGGTTGGAATCCAACTAGGGAACACCGTGGCTCTAAGGCAACAGCATCACACAACAACAACAACAACAACAACTGCAACTGTTTATGTCGTCATTGACTTTTTCTCTGATTAATTCTTCAGCCACGGGGTTTGTTATGGCATTTATTAACTTATAATGAAGATCCTGTTAGACAAGTGGGACGATAAAGATCATAGATGGTAAAGAAGTAAGGATGACTTTAAATACTCAGTGACAACCATCCAAGGATACGGAATGAAATGACAGAAGCAAGAGGTTTAGAATGGATGGAGTCTAAGTGTCTGAAGGATTTGTGACAAGAATCAGCCATGTAGTGAGATCTGCTATGATGTAGTCTACACCAGTGTTACCCAACCTTTTTTGCGCCACGGACCTGCTAAGTGTCTTGTACCATTTTCACAGACCAGTCGTGAATTTGTGGCAGATAAATACCCCTTGATAAAATTACATTTCTGGTGTTCTGAAATATTTTCCTACCTATAAAATCTTCTTACCTGGATTAACTGTGCACAACAAGGATTTCCCAAGTGCACACAGCCTATAACTTTCTCCTACCAGACCGGTATAAAACATTAGAATCTTGTATCAATGACTCTGCGTCATTTTGAGTTTATTGTTGTTGTCTTCACTGAGAAAATATTTCC
>JAFBJS010004070.1:0-29661 GCA_016785265.1 Paraplagusia blochii | reverse complement strand
TTTCCTAATCAAATATAGTTGCATTATTGATGATGGAATCCTAGCCATTCTATTGTTCAGTTCTTTTGTTGATATGGGTGTGGATCAAGTGGAAGTAACAGCCAGGTGTGGCCAAAAGGAAACATTATTTCTCTGCAGCCCAGCACCAATTCACCAATGGGCCGGTAACGGTCCCCAGCCCACTGGTCTATAGCCCAAGAGTGGGCTGAGATGGAGTGACAGTTATGGTGAAGCAGTTTGGAGATAAAGTTGAAGAGGTAGTGAAAACTTTGGATAAAAGATATAAGAGATGGCTTTGTCACAAAAGGAATGATGGAGGAAACCTTGGAGTAAGATTAAGGGAGGACATGAAGATGGTTGAAGTAAAAGCAGAGGAGTCAGGGAGTAGATGGAAAAGGATGATCCAGAGGAAGATGATTCAGAGGAAGATGGTTCAGAGGAAGATGTTTCACAGTGTTGACAATCGGGGAGGATGGAAGATCTTATAACAGACTAAAGATCATGAAACGTATAATTAACCTTCTAGGGCCTCCCAGCAGCTATGGCCTCATACACATTTGATTTACTAGACCCTGAGCTGAAATTACTATTATGAGTTTCTTAATTTTGTCACTTTTTTTTATTGCAGACTGCAGTTTAGACCGCAGCCATGAGGGACCAGTAATGGCTGCTGTTAGCTGAGAAATGGCCTTTTTTGGCCTGTCTTTATTATACCTGGACTCACTCACACACACACACACACACACACACACACACACAGATAGACAGAGGTTGGTAATTGTACAACAGGCCACCCAGCAGCAGCAGCAGCAGCAGCAACAGCAGCAGCAGCAGCTGGTGACAAATGACAGGACTCTGAGCTCCGGCTCGCCCTCCCACTCCTCCCACTCCTCCCACCCCTCTCTCTCCTCCAATCTCTCCACACCGGTGATTGTTGTGAAATACAGGGCTCCGTAGCCAATCTAATAGGTGGCAATTAATGTCAGTTTAAACAATAGACCAGGCTTTGATTTTCAAATCCACTTCTGTTAGCATCTCATTAATCAGCTGTCAAAACACCGGACCCTGTGGCGCTCACTCATTCTACAGTTCATTATTCCAGGTTGTGTCTGGTGATGCTGACCGTGCCACAGCCGCATCATCAGGATATATCACAGGCATGTAATTGCTCCCCATGTTCTTATCTTAGCAGTGATGAATGTGATGGTTTATTGTCTCAAAAAAAATAATTTGTCTCTTTGATAAAACTGTGATGAGAAACTGACGATGTGAGTTTTTAAAAAATTTTATGTCTCCTGGCTGAGCTGCTATTCCTGGAGTCTTGTACTCCGTGGTTATGGTATGTGTTTAAGCAAAATCGTGATCTTTTTATAGATTCCGGTGGAGAAAAGAACGTATAAATTTAATTACAGCATCAGGGAAACACAATAGGATCAAAGAATCACCTTCCCTCACTCAGATATGCAGCCCGTCAGCAGGGCATTCTTATCAGGTGGTGCCAAAAATAAAAGAAAGCAGCTTTAAGGCAAATAAATATGCAAATATTGATTTGAAGAGCAGGGCCTGAAGGTGGATGAGAAGGAATATTGTTTCTTATCGCATTGCAGTTCCTGAATTGTTATTATTTTTAATCTTTCCGTCAAGAATTTATAAAAAAAAAAAAAGTTTATTCTAGAAGTTAGTAGAATCTAAATATAACACACGGCTGAGGAGGTGGTTTGGACATCTTGAAGCCTAATTAGGTGAAAACCTGACATGTGTTCATATTCAATACTGGGACCATCTAATTATATCAGCCTAAGATTGCAGTCTCTGAGGACTGTCTTATTTTTTTGTTTAAATCTGTGAATTTCAGGCACAAACTTCATAGTGAAAATCAATATTTTTATCTCAGCGGAACAGAATGTGCCCCGGTCTCTTACGGCCTCATTTGTAAGGTCTTTGCCACGGAGGTAAATCTGTAAGAAGTCTTTCCAAACCCCGCAGGCGTTGAAGAACACTTTTTCAACAAACCAATTTAAGCAGTCGTGGATCAAAATCTTCTTTATTCCCTTGGCCTGTGAACTCCCTGATTTTATCTATAGACTTTGATATGAAAGAAAAGAAAGAAAACACTCTTTATACATTGACACCAAATGAAAATTTTCCCTTGGAAATTGTATTCTGTGGATAGTGAAGTGTTTGTTAAGTAGCTGAGCTCTTTTCTCATGTTCACTTTGTATTTTCTATGATCACGTCCATGGTCACATCCATGACCCCAGCGTAACACCATCACTACACCCACTCATGTGTTTTGTGCCAGGTAATGATGATGATCTGTTGCACGACATGCACTGAAAATATCAAATAAAAATTCATACACACACAGAAGTGTTTTTGTTTTAGCTCTTCTGCTGCTGATTCATCCCTCCTCACTGGAGAGATGAGGCTTTAATCCCAGGAGATGCAATTAGTGCCTCAGCGCGGGAAGCGGGGGGCTCCACTTCAGTTAAATGAGGTCTTATTTAGGAGAAGACAAAACTAATCAAATCATATTCTCCCAACCAATTAAAAAGCATTTTTCAAATCAACACACAACAGATAACAACTCTTTGGATCTTCTGTGACGTGTCTGATCGCCAAACGTTCACCCCACGCCATCAGAGCCACGTGTGAAGTATCTACAAGCGTAGACTTTGTGCGGGAACCTCAGATGGAACCTACATCAGCCGTAGAACAAACGGTATTGATCTCATTATATTTTAGCCTTCAGAAGCTTCATGGATTAGACTGGAGCTGCCTCATGAATAACATTAATCATGCAGATTGTTTATGGCAGGCGGTGGATGAATGTATCTGGACAGGAAGGTAAAACGGAGCGGCCACTCAGGCCACGCTCAGTGGAGCGCCGTCTCTCACAGTCATATTTCATTATTGATCACTCCATTGATCAACCTTGGAAAAGAAAACATCTTTGTTAAGTCTGTTTAGTGCAGAAATGAGGAGAATTGACCTTCGTTCACGAGTGTTCACCGTTACGTTTGGTTTGTTTTGACGTTTTTAGACCTTGAAACACTTCATGGTAACACATACTGTTACTCTGGACATTGTACAGTTTAGTATCGACCCCAAGGATATTCATATTTATCTTATTTTGACCAATGGTGGCTGTGCTTTCTGTCACTGTCAAATAAATCAATAAAAACATAACACAATCCGAAACAACTGCATTCCTACACATAAATAATGGAAAATAGACTTCAAATAAATGGCAGTGTGTAAAAATATCTCAACTAAGGTAACTTGATTGATGGCTACTAAAATGTCTCTTGAATGCCACAAGCCTTAAAAAAGTTGTAAGTTGAATTCCCTCTCTTTTCAATCAATTTGTACACCACACAAGACTGTAATACAGACACTTGCAAATATAATTGTTGAAAATAACAATACTATTTTTAAGTTTTAAGATTAGTTTTAAAGGAATTTGGTGGTCTAGTGGTTAAGGAGCTGCACCAGGGGGTTTCAGGTTTGAATCCTCCAGCTGCCAGGATGGCACTAAGGTGCTCTGAGCACAGCATAGTCCCAACTGACACAACTTCACCACATGCAGGAGAGCTCACAATATGGTGCAGTGTGATTTTGGTGGTACCTGTCGCCCCTGCAACCTGGCAACGGACAAGCAGATGAAAATGAATGAATGAATTCAATGTAAACAACAGCGCTGACATGGTTCCTTGAAGATGTTCTGAAAAAATAACCCATCAATGACTGTAAAGAAAAGGAAAAAATACACCGGTGCGTATGACATAAGGAACCTAGTAAAAGCATGTAATGTTTTTTTTACTGTGTCTACTGGCAGTTTTTCTACACGATGCTGTGTCAGTACAATACTACAAAAAAGTGTCTTGTTTTATGGGGAGTGGGTTAAGGTTCTCTGATTGCTTGTTAGAAAGCGATAGGCTTCTGCAAAAGGCTTTGATTTCCTGTCTGTTTCGAGACAACTGTTAGTTAGCCGACGCCTTGAATGACTTACTCCTTTACAGTGAAGTGTCAGGGCTTTCAGCACCAGGGACAGCTCCCATAGAGCTCTCACTGGAGGTTTTTGTTGAAGGAAACAAAACTCACAGCACAGTCACATTGGGAAACATTTACAGTCCCATGTTATGACCCTTTCACTGGGTAATTACACGTTTGACCCAGAACCTCAGAACCCCCAGAACCTGCCTTTGGAATCTCTCCATTAGAATTCCATAGCTTTAAACTGGACTCAGGACTTTACCTCCAAATTATGGCCCAACTCCCCTAGGACCTTATAGTGAGTGAAGTGGACCCTGGAGCCAGTGTGAGGGTCTATGAGTGCAGGGGGTATTTTTCTGTTGCTGCATCCTAACTTTATGCCCTCACTTTGTGTACTCTTTTGTTTGTAAAGCACCTAAAGATGAGAGTTGATCTGATATAGCAATATAAACACACTTTTTAGCAAACTCCTTGTTATTGTGACATTGTGATTCACACCACAGCCCACAACGAAATGTGACCTCTGTATTTAACCCATCACCAAAGTGAACAGTGGAGCTGTGAGTAGGGACGGTGCCATGCTCAGTGGACGTCAGTTGGTGGATTCAAACCTGGAACCCTCCAGACCCCATTCCGATTCCTTACCCACTAGGCCACCACTGCCCCTTTGAAGGTGGAGGTTTATTTAACTATGGGAGTATATTCAAAACATTAAAGATTAAATATTCATTTATTTTTAATTCTATAAAGATAAAATACTGCCTTACAACTTTTTTATTGTGTTTGACAAACACCGTATTCATCCATTGAGTTTTTATCCGCAGACCAGATCAGTCCTGACTGAAGTCCCCGCAGTTTCTTCACAACAAGCACTTTGTTTCATCTTCCAGTTGTTCATTTCTTGCTCCTCTCCTTGTGAAACGGCTTCATCCTGTGCTGTTTTCCAGCTGACCTTGCTGCCTTGGGCCTCTCTGAACTTTTAATTATGTGCTCGATTTGATTGAAGCCGCCTTTTGTCGCCGTCTGACTGCCTGTAACGCTCCTAACAAAGGAGCGCACCCCGACTTTTGAAATGTCACTGTGTGACACAACATCAAAAGAAAGGCAATCCTTGGCTGTAAGAAGAAATAAAAAAAATATATCTCTCTACTTTCCAGAGCTATGAAACTTCTTTTTCATCATTTTCCTGCTGGACAGAAAATCCTACAGTTTTAACACGACTACAGTGATGTATGCTGGTACAGTGTGGCAGTAATGAGTCGTGGAGGAAAAGTACCTTAGCTCTCAGTGTCGTCATGATATAACAAAGCGAGAAGGATTACGTGTGGATGTCAGCGAGGCAGGAAGGAGAACACAGCAAAGACAGATGCTGTTGTTATTGGCTGTCACCTGAATGTATCACACTCTGCTTTACGTCTGCGCTGATTTATTACAGTTTTCACGCCTCGCTGGTTTAACATCACGGACCAGCACTCGAAAATATACACTGCGATAAATTTAACTACAGGCGGCGTCTTCCTGTCATCATTGTCGAATTGCTGATTGTCGTGATCGATATATTTGAATAATGTAATAAATATACAGAGTCAGATATGGAGGAGGACAAAGACGTCATTTCATATTCGAAACACTTCACGCAGTCCCTATCAGTCTCCATCAGGCTTTAATGCTAATGTTGGTTTTAGGTCTTATTGCAGACGAGATAATGAACATCCTCACATCTGTTGATTATATTTTCGGGGTGGGGAGGCAGTTAGTCCCTAATGGGTTTCATTTTCCTCCTCAGGTTCTGCTGTAGTGGAAAGAGATATTAATGTTTTATAATTAAAAGTGAAGAAAGATTAGTCAAAGTTAGAGTTTGAGGTGCATTAAGAAGAAAATTATTGAATACCCTTTAAGATTTCCACTATCATGGTATTCATTTTTAGTCTGATGCCACCCTGTCTGCAGGGTTTGGAATAGCTGGCTAAGATAATGTAGGTTCTGCTTGTTTCTCCTTTTGTTGCATACAGTCTACAGCAGGAGGTCAAGTCAGATCCACCAAGGGTCAGTGTGGCTGCAGGATTTTGCTTCAACCAACCAACAGTACAACTGCCTTGGTTCTTGGGGCAAAAGTGGCTATTGGTTAAGGAGACCACTCCCTTCACCACTGGTGTGAAGAGTTGTTTTGGTCTCCTCACCTTTTTGGGACAGAAACTGCTTTTCTTGTCACATGTCCAGATGTGAATGGGAGTCGTAGTCACACCCTTATAGAGAAGACTGCTCTGGTATTGATAAGTTATCAAAACAGATTGGTCTGTAGCAGACAATTGATGACACAGATCTCCCAGTCTTCAGACCCCGTCTTAAAAAAGACACAAAGGTTGGTTGTTCACGATGGGCAACTCTACACACCTTTGTCCAGTGGTGATGGGAGTGGTCTAGAGCGGTGTTCCCCAGGCTTTTTTGCACCACGGACTGCTTAAATGTCTTCTAATATTTGCACGGACTGGTCGATAAGTTGTGGCAAATAAATACCTGTGAAATATTTTTCTACCTATAAAATCTTCCTACCCAAATTAACTGTGCATGGACACAACAAGAATTTCTCAAGTGCACACAGCCTATAACCTTCTGCTACCAGACCGGTATAAAAAGTTAGAATCTTGTATCAATGACTCTAAGTCATTTTGAGTTTATTGTTGTTGTCTTCACTGAGAAAATATTTCCTAATCAAATATAGTTGCATTATTGATGATGGAATCCTAGCCATTCTATTGTTCAGTTCTTTTGTTGATATGGGTATGGATCAAGTGGAAGTAATAGACAGATGGGGGCAAAAGGAAACATTATTTCTCTGTGGCCCGGCACCAATTCACCCTCGGACCAGTACTAGTCCCCGTCCCAGGGGTTGGGAACCACTGGTCTAGAGGAGTAGAACTACTAAAGTTCCCTCTGACATCAACCAGAAACTGATGAAGTTCCTCAGTTGAGGATGTCTTACAAATGCAAGAAGAAGTGCTGACAACTAAACCCTTTTGGAGATCATGACCTGGATGAATGTGGATCTTCACAGACATGTGCTTTGAGTAAAAATCATCCTAAAAAAAAGACGATCCATAGTTGTAGAAGGGATGAATAGTCAAGATAAAGAGATGACATCCCTAAACATCTACTTCTGCTTTGGACATTTCACTTTATGGACAATGTTCAACCTCAACTTCTGGCAACAACAACTGTCATGTAATAAGTAACCTTCAAATTCATCCGACCGTCGCCAACCTTTCATTGTCTTCCTACCTTCTGCCATGGGCACACAAGCTGCTCAAACAAACATGGTGGATCCAAACAGCTGATGAGGTAATCAGACACGACGTAAGTCATGAGAGTGGTCCTCTGCTGTGAGGCCGACTCATCTACACTGATTCTGTCTGATGAGTCCTGGAGCTGAAGCTCCAAGTAGGTAAACCCTTGAGAATGCTCTCCAGCTGATGTGATTGGACAGCTGCTGCTGAGGTTATCAGGACAGCAGTTAGCTATAATAGTTTTCTAACGGGGTGGCACGGCAGAAAAGAGCAATTACTTTGGACATTGATTGTGCTTCCTGTCTTTGATCATGTAATTGCTCAGAGAGAGGAGAGAGCGGTCCTGCTGCTAAACAGGTGTGCTCCAATCGATTTCACAGATTTCTCATTTTTCACGTAAGAGACCGAGGGAATGATGGGAAAAATAAGAGTGGGAGAGAGAGCAGAGGGAAAAGAACCTCGTTATTAACCTCATTCTTTAAAGTCTTCTTGGATGCATAAAAACCATTGATCATCATCTTGTTTAGTGTGACCAGAAACCTGAAGGTCTAATTTGTCTAATCTGTTTTTTTACTTCCCCTCCTTCAGCCGTAGTTTGTTCGTGTAGCTGTAGATTATATTACACACCTTAATGTTTAGTACAAATTGAGACGACAGTCAGTGCTGACCAGACAAGAGCTTCTGGTGAACGACAAGAACGTCTGGTACTGACTGGCTGCTTCTCTATATGCTGCAGCAGTAAGTAAGAAGGAAACTGTTTTCTCAAGGATGATTTTTGGCAACTCTTTCCAGGCAAATTCTACCCAAAACGGCCATTTACAGTATAGAAATTCTCAAAATCTATAAACTAAATACGAAACTCCATCGTCAGCTTCCTGTTGGGTTTTAAAACAAACCTTCTGAGTCATATCTGATCTTAATGACTCGACACACATTCCCACAGCTATAGTTGATCCTAGCAAGTGTTTTTCCGACTTTAAAATATAACATTCTTGCAAACAAAAGTATCAAAATCTACTTTTTTTGGATGTTAAATTCCTAAGCGAGTTATAAACTGAGAAATTACCAGACAATGAAAAGTGTATTGGTCATTGTTTGTTTTTACTTTATTCTTATTGTCTTGTCTTCTTCTTTTGACTCATAGTTGTTGTTCTGTTTAGATTAGCACCTCATTACTCAGATGATTTCGATGTCTTTAAAGCTGGGGTCTCAAACTTGTGGCCCGAGGGCTGTTTGCAGCCAATTTCTGTGTACCCTATGGAGCCAGAATAATCTCAAAAAGAACACACGCGTAAACACAAATCCGCGTACGTATTCTGAGAAGAACACTTGAACACATGTTCATCTGAAAATAAATGTACTGTAATGACCTAAACCTCAGACCAGCACAGCATGTATTTTTAGACTACTGTATGTACTACAGCATTATACAGTAGTACTATTGCATTGTGTGATTCACCAGTAAAAATATGCAAAGTTTTTATATTTTACAGATTTGCTAATTTTTTTGGTAAATCTTATTGTTCATAACCCTGGTCCACAGACTCACTTTGATTCATTTTCTGTTGTTTTGTTTAGTTGGAATCTGATTGTTCATAAAATTTTCTTTTGTTTTCTTTTGTTTTGAGTGTTGGGGCCACACAACTGGGATCAGTTGGTGGACCGCAAGGTCCCCGGTTCGAATCCCCCTACTGTCAAATTACCGCTGAGGTGCCCTGAGCATGGTATCATCCCCACCCACTGCTCCCGGGCTCATCACGGTGATGGGAATAGTTGATGAATGGACAGCAGGTCCAGTGGCCCTCAACATATCTGAGTATGAGACCCTGCTCTAAGGAATGTTTTCTGTCACTTTCTTATCTTCCCCGACAATGATTTGATGTTTTTGTAAACTTTAGTTTTTAGTTATTTTTATTAACTAAGTTATGTGTATCTATTGCTGTGTTGAGAAAACTGTAACCTTTCCTTGACAATTTTGTTAGCCATGTGGTTTCCATGTCAAAGGATAGCAAGAATATTAGTTTTTGCAGAAACTGCAGGACTTCTTGGTCATGAATAAATGATTCCATGTCAGGGTTAGGGTGAGAAGATGTTGAATTCTTCTATCTGTGTGTCCAACTGCTACATTGATAAGTTCTCATATCAGTGAAGACTCACACGTCTATTAGGAGAGGTCATAGTGAGAGCTGTGCTACTTAGAGACACCATTAGGATTCAGCTCTTCCTGCGGATATGAGCACAAACAAGCAGAGCACTCAGACAAACAGAGAGAAAACAGACAAAAATACAGTAATTCACAAAACTGTGAAGCCTATACAGGCAGCAGAGACTCGGATCCTTAGGGCAAAATGGTTAAAATTAGTTACTCGTCATGAGTTACGCTACTAAAAATAGCTGGGAAACATGGTGTTAACACAACAGAGTGTGTTGGTTCTCAGTCATACGGCTCATTTAATCCAAATATAGTTACTTCGAGGGCAACTGGACAAAGTAGATTTCTTGAAAAGGAAACGTCTTAAAAAAAAACTACTTTTTCCAGTTGTCCTTGAATCAACTATGAGTACTTATTATTACATATACAGATCTGAGAATAACTGTTAATACTCCTAATTCCTAAAGAGAGACACTATGTCTGAAGTTAGTCCCCTTTCTGACACTATACTGTAAAGGAAGTTGGGGGTGAAATAAATCTAGGAAAAGACTTGAGTGAGTGCTCCAAAATAAAAGAACAAAAATCTGTACTCTCTGCAGTACTGTGGAGTTGTGTGGCCTACAAGGTCACAGTAGACAGAGACTGAATGATGAAATCAGCAACAATATATATGCTCAATGATAGTTTATGGTAGCTCAGCTATATATATATATATATATATATATATATATATATATATATATACATATATATAGAATATAGAATATAGTCTGGTTGTGATGAAACAATTAAACAGTAAATTGCAATATCCAAAACGTGAACATTATCACATGTATTCGTATTCGTATTTTTTCCACTTTCAGTCTGGAAATATTAACAAAAATTCTATTCTATATAAATTTTAGATAAATTATTCTATAAGATTTAGGACAATTTCTTATTTTAATATAGAAATGAACTTTAAACAATTGTAGGTGTTAAACCGCTGTCTCTACTAATTAAAATGTATATTTGGTTTGTCATCATGATGTCTATTAGATTGAGATGGTTTGGACATGTTCAGAGGAGGGACAGTGGATACATTGGTGGAAGAATGATCTTAGAGATGGAGCTACCAGGTAGGAGACAAAGAGGAGATTGATGGATGCAGTGAGGGAGGACATGGAGGTAGTTGGTGTCAGAGTAGAAGATACAGAGGACAGGGAGAGATAAAAATAAAGAAGGATTAGCTGTGGACACCCCAGAAAGAGGGACAAGCTGAAAGGATGAGGAGATGTTATCCTCATGCCAATCTTTATAAGCACCTTCAGAGCTGACTGTTCTCAGTAAGACACAGGTAGTTGGAGTTAGAGTTGAGGATACAGAGGACAGGGAGAGATGAAACATGTGGACTCGCTGTGGAAACCCCCGAAAAGGTACAAAACGAAAAGAGAACAAGAAGAAGAAGATATAGGATTGGAAATGTTCATAATCCTTCATCTATCTACTTGTAATTTAACTTAGACACATGAGTGTAATTGCTTTTGTAAGTTGTAAAAACATAAATAAAAGGATATATAAAGTACTAGTTAGTAGTTGCTAACAATAAAAAAAAGTAAAAAGGAAGGGATATAGATAGCAAATGGTAAAAAAAAAAAAAAAAAAAAAAAAAAAACGGCGATAGATGAGATTTGTGCACAGCAGGAAGATCTCGCACTCGGATTGAGCGAGTCTCCTGTGAATGTTTATAAAGGTTCACACTGTCTCTCGTCCAATTTATACTCATCCTGGTTTAAAACAGAAGTGACATATTTAAAAGAACATCTATTTATAACACAGCCAGAGAAAGAGAGACACTGCATTCTGATCAAATAGTTTGCAATGGTTTATTTTACAACTAAAATAAAAGCCATGTCTTGGACTTCTTGTCCAAGAGTTCAGATCTGGGTGTCGAGCTCCAGTTCACACTGGACCAAAACTAAAAACTGGAGTGAATTATTGTAAAACTCATTGGAATTGTGCATGTTTTCCCTTCTCTGTAGACAAATGTGGAATCTTTTCTTATGGAAAAAAAAAAGCATAAATAATAAATGAATAATCTGTAAACACATGTTATGTGTCTTTATCTGTAAAGACTCCAGTTCCTTTTGATTAAAAATCTTTTTTTTAAAAGGCCAACAACAAACAATACTAAATATATGCACTATAACATAGTGCACACACTACTAGTAATAGGGGCTGTATACTAATAGCGTCATTTCTAGTTTACTTTTGAAAATGAACACACAAACCAAAAATAATTAAATTGGGAGCCAAGCCTGAGTTTGACACCTGGAATTATAATTTGAACAAAAAAAGCATTTTATTTTGGACCTATTTTCATTAATTAATTCATCTTCTTCTGCTGCCTGTCTGTTGCCTGGTTGCAGGAGCAGCCTGCACCACCCAAATCATATTGCACCATATTGTGAGCCTTCCTATGGGTGGTGGACCCACAAGAAGTTATGTGGGTCGGGACGGTGCTATGCTCAGAGCACCCCTAGTGGCAACCTGGCAGCTGGTGGATTCGTACCTGAAATCTTTCGGACCCAAGTCCACTCCCTTAACCACTGGGTCAACATTGTCAATGACCTATTTTCAGTGATGATTTAATAAAAAAAAATCCTGTAATATGCATTTGGGCTGTTCTTTTTTTTATGATGTACTTATGAGCTAAATGCTGTGTTAAGGCCTAGTGGTTGAGGATGCAGACTTGGTTTAGCGAGGTTTTAGGTCAGAATCCACAAACTTCCAGCTTGACACTGAGGAGTTCTGAACATAACATTGTCCCAAATTGTATAACTTCAAGTGGGCTCACCACCTACAGGAGGACGGATGACAATATGGTGCAGTGTGATTTGGGTGGCAGCCGTGAAGAAAGCTGCCCCTGCTACCTGGAAATGACCAAGCAGACGAATTAATGAATGAATGGTGTGTTAATGGGCACTTAATCATTATATTTGGTTGTGATTGGTGGACTCTAAGTTCTTTGAAGGAACGAAAAACAAAACATTGGCAAAACATGAAAAACAAAACATTGGCATTTTTCTTGGAACAGAAATGAGACCAGATATATAAATATTTTTGTTCCTGAATAGAAATTCTTATCTAGAATTAATGGTAGCTGGTTTTTACTGGTTGTATTTAGTTCTTTAACAATCCCGTGTAGTCTACAGTACAATCAAGGTCATTCATCTCTTAAAATGATCCAGGAACCATCATTTTTTATCTAACTGGTTCAGGCACATCATCCTCATGGTTGCAACCTAAAAGATTAAATTAAGATTAATTAAAGATTAAATTCATTTTTTTGTCATTGTGACACAACAGCGCACAACGAAATTTGGCCTCTGCATTTAACCCATCATCAAAGTGAGCAGTGAGCAGCTAATGAGCGCCCGGGGAGCAGTGTGTAGGGACGATACCTTGAAGGCTACACAAGATTTTTACAGAACTAAATAAAAGTGGAATGAAATGGTTAACATCTTTATTATGCAAGTTTTAAAATGATTGGTTTTCGTTGTCAATCCTTGAAACGGTTCAAAGCCCTGGTTGTAATACCTGGTAATTACAATAATTCTTAAAACAAACCACATATCAAGTCTCACCTGGACATAATGTTATTAAATATTGTCCACCTCATACAGCTTTTTTTTAAAGATTCTGATTGGGTTATAAATTGAGTCTCATTACCGTTGATAAAATACAGTTCATAATTAAGCTAAATATAAAAAAGTACCTCAGGGCCAACCCACCGTTTCTTTTGTGCCAATTGAAATTATCTAGTTTTGAGGTCAAACATTTATGATGTTATCAAATCCAAGCAAAACAGACATAAAAAGGTTATAACAGAAGGTCTGAAGAAGCAGCACTTAATAGACATTAACCCTTAAAATTATGTTCATTATTAGCGCTCACACCTGCGTAGTTTCTCAGTGAACTTCTCCAGTTCCTCCTGGGCTCGACGCAGCTCCGTCTCCAGATACTGACGAGTGGATTCAAACTCTGTTTCCACCATCTCTAATTTGTGGGTGGTGTAGGACAGGCGCTTACGGAGTTCATCCTTGTGGTCATGTAGAGAGCTGGACACAGGGGCAGAAGAAGTTTAGTAGACAGGTTTTCTGAGGGCAGTGTAACTGTAATGGGGTCTGTCAGAGTCTTAGAGGTGAGAGATGGAGGTGGAACGAGAGAAGGAGAAACCAGCAGAACATTGGTCAATGGAGTGTAGACGTAACTGTGCATGTGTTTGTGCGAAGGGCGGGGAATGGGACGAGGTGCAGTGGAAGTGTAATTCAGTTTGTAGTGAGAAAGGTCCCAGATAGGGGGCAGGCCATGGGGCCAATGGGGAGGAGGAGGCGGAGATGGATGGAGGAGGAATACTAATCATCTTCCATTCAAAGCGAAGCAGCCGAGCTGGGAGAGCTGCTCCCACTGGTGTAACGGTGAATTCATTTATTCAACCCTACCTATCCAACCTTTGAAGGAAATGAAAGGTTTTTCTGCCTGTGGACAGGGGGGACATGTATGATTCACAGGACAAAAGGTGAGAATGCAACAGAAGACTGGGTTTTGTGTGAGAGTGAACCTCAAAAGAAGGCACAGGAGTAACGAGGAAGCATGAGACAGGGTGACAAGTGAGTAAAAGAGGTGAGAGTAGCAGAGTTTCTCCACCACCACCACTACCAGCACCACCAACACCAACAACAACATACAAGGTCTGTGAGCAATAGATGAGGTGAGCGTTTGAAGCAGGTTGGAGCGTGCAGTGATGAACACACTCTGACAGGCTACACTCGGGGAATGGATGCGGTAATGAAAGGCCCCGGAATGGTGGAGAAGAGGCTTTGTCCACTCTGGGAGATTCAGCCTGTTGCCAGACTGATGGATATGTGGCTTAGTGAGAGGTTTGATGGCTCAGCGCTGCTATCCAGCAGACACAATGAGAGCAGCCCCCGTGTTAACCTCAGCCCAGAGCCTCGGCGTGAAGGCCAGCACTAAAGAGGGGGAACTGCTCTGCACTGATATACCAGTACCTCTGTGTCGGTGCATGGAACGGTGAGCGAGCTGAAATGTCCAGTATTTGGTTTAAACTCCTAACTTTGAATAGTCAGCAGGGTTGCTGGCTACACATCTGGACAATAGAGGTCGCCCTAGAGTCAGGAAGTGAGGGATTTTAATTCAAACAAATGCAGATGAATGAGCGAAGAAAACACTGCAGTGATGTCACTGATGTTTGCTTTTTGGTTATAGTTAATTTGACTGAATATCCAACCTGATTTCACTGACATCATCAATCTTCACCAGCAGCGACATAATTCTAAACAGCAGAGCAGATGAAGAGCGACAGCACTGTGTTGATGGAGCAGCTCAAAGACCAGAAGTTCTCCTCTGCCATGGTGTGTATTTAACAAGCAGCCGCTGGATGGATGGATGGATGGATGGATGGATGGATAGATAGATAGATAGATAGATAGATAGATAGATAGATAGATAGATAGATAGATAGATAGAAATACAGAATAGATTTCTGGCTCACATGGCATCAGCTCTCGTTCACACTACAGTGTAATTAAACTCAAACTACCCCGTTGTGAATATTGAGAAATCCAATGAAAGACACAGAACAGAAATATTAGAAACACTTGATTCCGAGCCCTAACATTTTTATAGTTGGACAGAGGCCCGTTGGCATTCACTCTGCGTTTAACAGCACCACTGGATATAGGCAAAAAGCGATGAATAGGCAGCTACATTCCTCCAGAGAAATTAAACCCCGCTTTCGTACGTTTGGTTCATTTGACTTGATTGTCTTGCCCGGGCCGTAAATAATGCACATTTAAGTTGTAGTGCACATAAAACCTGTTTATGGTTCGACTCCCGCCTCAGGCTGGGCTTTAGTCATGCCTGGTCTGTGCTTCAATGCTGCTTGGGATGTTTTCAAAAATCACACAGAGCTATTGTGTTTTCATGTGAAAAATTAACTCTGGGCTCTGATCACCAGTTTAATTAAGTCTGAGAATGGTTTTCGCACCAGACTGTTGTTATAAAAATTCAGTGCACTCTTTGCTTTGTGTGATACATGACAGTGAAGAGGAATGATGGGAATGAAGGCATGCCACATTATGTCTTGAATAGCTTTTTAATGCTCATGATCTCCCAATGAGAACCAAGAGTCATTAGTCAAAATGAATTCTACGAGTCTTTCATTGGTGGAGCTGATGTTTGGACAACTTCCCCACACTGACTCGTCTTACCTTCGCTTTTGATGTTTGCAACCATTTCTTTGGCTTTTCAGGGCAGTTTTGCCTACATATACCTTTTTCATATTTTTCTCTTTGCAGCAGCTCTCATCTGTTGTTGCCTCTGCTGCTGCTGCTGCTGTTGTTGATGATGATGCTGATGCTGGGCCACCAAATGTTGCAGCCAAGTTTGAGCACTAACCACAAACAAACAGTCGCGCTCTAAGTCTTGCCCGGGGAGGCAGATAGGAGTTGGCTATCTGCGTTGACCCTGGCAAGAGAGCAGAGAAAAAACAGCTTTGAAGACACACAGATTTAGCTGCACGCTTAGTTCAGCTGACTCCAGAAATATTTCCCATATGCATTGGGAAAATACCGGATTTCAAGCCTGACATGGTGGATGAGCTGGATTAGGGTTAAAAAAACAAACCAACCAGTAGTTAAAGTTACACCTTCAGTAATACAACAATCATCTGGATATACTTTTTTAATGGAACAACCGAAAAGATTTATTTTATGTGAAGAGATGGTGAGAGAATCAAGAGAAATCTAGATATGACCTGATTCATTGCAATATTTACATTTAGTTTGAGTTTGAACTGTATTTTTTTTATGGTCACTTGATTCTCCACAACACTCCCTCTGTTCCAGATGTCATCCAGAGTTGTCAAGATTAGTCTTGTTTTTTTTTTTTTTTGAAAATGTGAAATGAAACATAATTATTCATGGTTACTTCAATACACTTAAATGACTCTTTTTGTTCTGATGTTTTGACACAAGATAGTGGGTAGATTTGTGTTTCACAATTCCTATTATTTTACTCAGCCAAATGGATTTTTTGGGTTTTTATTTCAGACTGCATGGCTGAGTCACTGCTGTGCAACTCAGTGTTGATGAATGCATGAGCAACATTTGCTCCACAAACAATGAAGCCTAGTTATTGTCACACAATCCATTTGACGTCTGTGTCAGTCATACGCTTATTTACTCTGGCTCGTCCCACACAGACTTGTCAGTACAGGCAGTCGAGCTTGAAGCCTCTGTTGACGGCATTTTAAGCTTAAAATTTTCAGCATTGAGTATACAGTAAATAGCAACATATGTAGTGACCATGTACATCCACCAGGGGCCAATCAGCGACATTGTTTGCCTTGAAGGGCCAAATCCCTGGTCTGTGGACCAGTACTCAACCATAGGTCATTTGTCATTGCATTTAAAGAAACAAAGTCCTGTGATATTTATTAAATGTCTTTATTTAAAGAAGATCAATCAATACTTTGTAAGTACCAGTTAAAAAAGACCCTCATACAAACAGAATATAGTCTAAAAGGTGTCCCTTGCTACTAGTCCATTGTGCCTTGTGGTACCAGCTGACCAGTCCTTGGAACAAAAAAGCTTGGTGACCACAGCTATAGCTCTAAATTCTCCAAAACAGAATATTTTTTATTTTTGAGAGTGATTAGCATTCAAACTACACATATCATTCATTGCTTTGTAATAAAAATACCTGTTTCTTAGTTGAAGAAACTCTGCTGTATGCTCTGCTGCTGGACTTTACTGAATGCATTCCAATCTCTTCTGGGCCACACTAGGGTTTAACATTTTTCCCGAATATTACAAAAATCAAATCCCTCGAAAAGACAAGCTATTTCCTGGGAATCCCGGGAATTATTTATTTATTTATTTTAATTTTTACTGTACTGTGTGTATATGTCTTATTTAAATATTGTAACGTCCAGCCGGACGTATTACTAAAGTTAAGGCATTGCTTAACGATTCCGCATTTATTGCGAGGTCTTACTCACGGAATTTGGTCACTGTTAGCCGTGACCACGCCAATACATAGAGCAAAGACGGACCTGTTGCATCTCTCCCACTCTCACACTCTCGCCCCCTCACCCAGACACATTCACAGGCCATGGGAAACAACAGAACTCTTCAAACAATTAACATTGAAAAATCAATTAGGAACCCTACAATATCTTGCAAATATTCCTGCCAACCTCCATTGTACATGAAATTATTGCTATTTTAGCCAACAATTAGTGATGCAAAACAATAGGCCTACATAACGATTCATCTCCACAGCCCCTATAAAGGCTCTGCCCTTGCCTTGCCCTGTCGTGCGCGAAATGATCATTTATACATTTGGGATGTATCCTAAAACAAAGTTGATAATTGTAGGCCGGAGCGGCTGCAAAAGAGAAAAAGAAACACTCGGACATGCCCTCGCTTTCACCCTTGGGGGAAGCAGCTGGGGAAAAGACCCTTTGCTGTCCGCATTACTGTATGACAACAAACGCACGTCACTTTTTTTCTCCCAATTTTTACCGGGTCCCATCTACTCATTTTCCGATTCCCGGTATATAGTTCTGATCGTGGGATTAAACCCTTTGGCCACACAAATTGACTTGGTGGACCACATTAGGCCCCCGATCCTTGAGTTTGACATTTGGTAATAGATCAATGATGTTTTTAGAGACAGTACAGTTGCTCAAAGTGAAAATGCTCCAGGTTTAACATTGTCCAATGTTTTTTTAAAAAATGATCGTGACTTGATTCGACTGAGTCCTCATTTGTCTGGCAGGTATAGATTTTTCAAATTAGTTTATAAGAAACAGAATGAAGTTAGTTAGTAAAAATTTAAAAATAAATCCAGATAAGAGATTCATAGTTTTAAATTATCGAGTAGATATTTTCCCTTGAGCCCTACTTAAAAAGCACAGAAAAAAGGTCGCTAGGTCTGAACGAACATTGATGTTTTGTTTGGAAAATGTCAATATGGCCACCGTACACTACAGCGCTGTACAGAACAGTGAGTTATTTACCAGCTGACCACAGAGGTTATACCACAATAAATCAGTCCCATGATGAATAGGCACACATTTCCATTTCCATCATTCATCGTTGCTTTGTGGCGCTGCAGCTTGAACTCGGGGCACGTCGGAATCGTAACAGCTTAATAACCTGCCACAGGCAATCATAAAATGCCAAAATAAACCTTTCTGGGCGTAGGTCTCTCCTAATGCCACTGGATTTGACCAGTGCTGCTGATATAATTGCATTGTGCCTCCTGTAAGCTTTTCCACAAGTCGAGATTGTGAAATACAGCTTTTACGGTTATAAAGACCCAAACAGCAAAGCCATCGAGATACAGGGGATATCTGCAGACTTCTCCCTCTGCAGTCAGGAAACATTGGATTTCCAGAAACTTAAGTCACTCTGTTATGAAGCAAACTGTGCTTCTCACCACAGTTTGTTCAAATGTAGGAGATAAATGATCACCTAATTTCTATTTGCAACAAAACCAATAGTCCGTGCTTTTCTTATCATTTTCATTGTACTGGGATTACGGCTGCCTCTGTGCTGTCATTTTCATTCTGTCATGGGTTATCAGCTCCTCGGCGCTACATCATGTGCAGCTGTCATTGCATAGTGAAAACAATTTTATGGACCCTTTGATTTTTAATGAATCACTCAAGTCAGTGAATTTACTTACTAAGATTAACTTATGTTAATTACTAAGATATACAGTTATTGCATAACTTCCCTCCGTACAGCTGTCCTTCCACAGGCTTTTTTATGATTCGCCTCCCAGCCCACGTTTGTATGTGGGCTGGGCCATGAATTGAAGAAGTGGATAGTGAATTGGTAGCGAGAAAGATTTTCCTTCAGGTATTCCATCCATCCATCCATCCATACATCCAACCATCCATCCATCCATACATCCAACCATCCATCCATCCATCCATCCATCCATTCATTCAGCTCTTCTACCTATCCATCATCCATCCATTCATCATTTCCTTCCATCTACCATCTACCATCCATCCATCCATCCATCCATCCCTCCCTCCATCCAACAGGAATCTTTTCACCCATCCATCCATCCATCCATTCATTCATTCATTCATTCAGCTCATAGGTGTCAAACTGAATCCACAAAAGGCCAAGTGGCTGCTGTTTTTTGTTTCAACCTATCCAGAACAAACTAGTTGACCAATCAGCTGTCTGGAGACTCAGATCAGTTGCTTGAAAATTCAAGTCAGGTGTGCTGCTGGTTGGTTGGAACACAAACCTGCAGCCACACGACCCTTTGTGGAACCAGTTTGACACCTATGATTCAGCTCTTCTATCCATCCATCCTTCCATCTACCCTTTCATCCATCCGTACGTTTTCTTCTGAATACATTAGTATGTGGATCCCAAGAATGAGGAAGTGGAAAAGTGGATTGGCAGAGAGACAGATTTTACTTCAGGAATTCCACCCTCCATTCGACAGAAACCTTTTCATCCATCAACCCATCTCCCCTTTCCTTCCATCTATCTCTTCTATCTATTCATTTATGCCTCTTGCAGTTGGTGGCCTAATGGGGCAGTGTGTGGCCTAATGGTTAAGGAAACAGACTTGGGTCCACAAGGCCCCCGGTTCAAATCCCCCTACTGCCAAGTTAGGCTCAGCCAGCAGCCTCCTGCTCACTACGAGGATGGGTTCCGATGATCAGTAAATCTGTTTTCCATTGTCTCAACAGCAGGGGCTATTTTTAACCTACAGTATGTGTTGTGTGTTTGCCGTCCGTGTTTCTGTAGAGCAAACATTTCTCTAAGTCCACAAATTTGGTTTTAAAGCCTTACTACATCCGGTCCTTAAGAGCTATTAAGTAAGCATAACTGCATAAATACAGGCTGGGATTGCCTGGAGCGTAACTTTTTATCAGCCCCTGCAGAGTGGCACAGTAACAAAAAAGCGAAATGAATGTTTTCGTAGCCTACTGCAAATTCTAATGGCACTGTTGCTTATTATTTTTAATCTTCCTTTAACACTTCCTCCGGAAACAATGTCAGTCTCTGCTAACATTGTTATGGCTGCTGTAGCTGTTTCCTTATCTTCAAGTCACAGAGGGAGAACGAGAGAAATAGTGGCATGAGGAATAGTAGTTGTACAGAATCCATCCACACATGCACGCAGTCTGCAGTGGGAATGAAGTATTCTACTCTCTGTCAGAACACCATTCCAAAAGGATAAACAGCAGATTTCAGGGCCTCAGGTGTTTTGTTTTTTTTTTTTTTTTTGGCGAGGTAAACAATCCACGTAAAAGACAAAAAATTGGGTCAATTGAGACGCCGCTATTTTTTTCCATTACTACAACAGCTTATAGCATGTTAGTCAGAAACAGCATTGTCTATGCAGAGCTTCCGTGAATGAATTAGAAAGAAAACACAAGTAAACGGTTTATCTGGAGATTTTCCCTTTGTCAGTCACTACTTTTCTTAATGTGCACTCTGCTGGGAGAACAACAAATGGCTGCTTCTGTGCTGCGGACATTTGCAAAAAAATATACAGTTTTTTTTCTAGAAACATTTTCCCTCTTATCTAAAGGGTTTCTTCAGAACAAGAGGCCTATTGGATAAAGAGGAAAAATGTCTCTAAGAAATATTTCACATCCAGTTGCTTAACGGAAGTCTTCAACATTGACCATGACCTGGTTCACCGAGAACCTTCACAGAGAAAAAAGAACCAACCCTTGGTCAATGTGGACATGTTCTTCTCCTTCCTCAAACACGCTGGGCAGCTAATGTTTGAAGACATGATAAATACAAAGTTTTTTTGTGTTTGAGGCAGGGTTATCATCGTTAACGAAAATGAACGAAAAAATGAAAACGATCACTGAAAAAAAACTCTTCGTTAACTGAAACTAAATAAACGATCATTAAATTAAAAAAAAAAACCCTAACTAACTAAAACGAAAATGTGTCCTAACAAAACTGACTGAAACTAACTGAAGAGAGAAAGGAACTACCCTTCGTTTTCGTCTGATCAAACCTCGCAAAAACTAAAACGAAAACTAAAACTAATTAAAACTAAACTAAAACTAAACATTTTGGACAAAAATAAAACCAACTAAGACTAAATGAGTTGCTTTTACGAAAAACTAAAACTAATGTGCTAAAAGGCAAAACTAACTAAAACAAAACTACACTGAAAAATCCAAAACTATTATAACCCTGGTTTGAGGACACAGTTTATTAACAGGATATTCAACCCCTTTTGAGCTAAAAAAAAGGATGTGTCATTTGTACTGCAATGTCAAAGTGCCAGTGAACATTGTACTCCTTCTGTATAGCAACTAAATTCTTACAAATGAGACAGACGGCTCGGGGATTAACATCCTTGTAAAAGAAGGCTCCTTGCCAGCATTGTTCAAAATGCCATTTTTCTTTGTGCCACTGTCTCTGCCTCTCTATTGTTTTCCAGCCTCACTCCCGACTGACTTACTGTAAAGCAAGGAAGGTTGGGTAAAATTAAAAGGCTGAAAGAGAACAATCTGAAAAGAGAACAGGCCACAGAAGGATGTGATGTGTTGTATTACATTTAAAAATGTTAAATGGTAAAAAATGGTGAAGTTTTATTGTTTTTCTCAAATGAGTGTGGACTAGTACCTAGCTGACAATGCTACTTGTACACACACAAGTGGATGGGAATTATACTTCATCAATGTCATGTTAAGCTTCATGACTGAACAAGAACAACCATGCTATTAACATCCTTTTGAGCCTGCACCAAAAAAAAAAAAAAAAAATACAGCTATATTTTGGTAGATGAACCTCAAATTATTAATGTCTCGAGTTTAGAAACTGGATCAAACCTTGGCCATATGTTCTGAGATCTCGGGCCAGGCTTGGATGATTAATTGTTGATACAAAATCCACACCTGTAGAAATATTTTTTTAATGAACCTGCATCATTGACCTACTTTGATTTTGAAGTCATTTTTTATGACCCTGCATGCTTGTAATTAAGAATGTGACCAGCAGGAGGCTCTTCAAGAAAATTGATAAAATGAAGGCCTGGGCAACGCAAAACCTAAATGGAGAGCATGGTAATGGTTTTAATCAAGGCTGAATTCTGCTCATGATTAATACTCAAGTAGCTAAGGAAGTGAAATTGGCTTCAGGTTTGAATCCAGTTGCCAGGTTGCCACTGAGGTGCAACATAGCAGCGGTACATGGTCCATATCCCACATAACTTCCTGTGTACTCACCACCCACAGGAAGGCTCACAGTATGGTGCAGTGTGATTTGGGTGGCAGTCTTGGAGACTGCTGCCCCATAGCAGATGGCGATGATGTTGATTTAATCAGAGAACTGACTTGATTTTAAGATGTGTTTTAAAAGCAACAACATTACCTCTGCTTCCTTTTCCCTTTTTTCGATGTGGTATTAATTGTTTAAAATAAGACTTTGGTGACATCAAGTACCATTTTTCTCAAATCAACAAAACCTTTATTTTCACTTATAGATTTATGTTTATGTCAGGGTTTTATTAAACCTTTTTTCCAGCAGTTATATCATCAGAGAAACTGACCAAACACGACAAATGTAGAAGTACTCTGCTTTGTAACTGAGAAGTTTTTCAGTGTTTCTGTTGATTTCCCCAGCGTGGTTGTACTACAATCAGCCAAGCCTGGCTTAGAGCCATGTGTTGAGCTCTTCTCCTGATGCAAGACTCCAGTAATACAACAGTCTCCTGTGCAGGCTCCAATACCAGCGGCCAGAAAACAGCCCCGTGGATTTAGTCGCCAGAGCAATGAGAATGATTAGTCAACAGAACATTATGCCTGAAGTCAGAGATTCATCTGAGGATCTTCACTGTTTATCAGTAATTTAATTTCAGCCCATATATCAAAAGACATAGAACCGTTAATTAGTTCAGCAGTGAATCTACGGCCTTGATACTGATCAAACTTTTATGGTGCATTTTTAAATATATTATAAAAAAGATGATTTTTTTTTTCTTAAGATCCAAGTCAGTGAGTATGGGAGCGCATTGCTGCCACATGTAGGAAAAAAAGGGCTCAGTATCACTTTCTTTCGTGATGAATTTTACGTTGTTTTGTGATACTTAAACCTACCACATAGTGTATTATGGGTAATGTGGTTTATCAAGATAGGACATAACAACACATTCAGTATAACCACATGCGTTTTATAATTCTGTCCACATACTAATAAAAATCTCATCCACTGCATCCAATAACTGTAATTGGATTCATAACGTGTCTCAAACCAATCATCAAAATACAATTTAACTGAATCCTGTAACCTAGCCATATCCTAGCAGGTGGACTTCAGTTTAACATTTTATCCATCACGTAATTAGATAAGACTTATCACGTACTTACGTGAAAATTCATCACAAAATAACATGACGTGTATCACTAAATAACCTGATAGTATTACATAATAACGTGACAGTTGTCACGAAATTACCTGATAGTTTACAAAATAACGTGACACGTATCACTAATAAACGTGATACTATCACGAAAAAAAACGTGATACTATCACAAAATAACCTGATAGTCAAACTAAATAACGTGATACGTATCACTAAATAACCTGATAGTATCACAACATAACCTGATACTATCACAAAAAACGTGATCCTATCACAAAAAAAGTGATACTATCACAAAAAAAGTGATACTATCACTAAAAAAATATTACTATCATGAAATAACGTGACACGTATCACTAAATAACCTGATAGTATCACGAAATAACCTGATAGTATCACGAAATAACCTGATAGTATCACGAAATAACCTGATAGTATCACGAAATAACCTGATACTATCACAAAATAGTGATCCTATCACGAAAAAACGTGATACTATCACGAAAAAATGTTATACTATCATGAAAAAATGTGATACTATCACGAGAAAAAGCGTGATACTATCACAAAAAACGTGATAGTATCACGAAAAAACATGATACTATCATGAAAAAGCGTGATACTATCACGAAATAACCTGATACTCAAATGAAATAACGTGACACGTATCACTAAATAACCTGATATTATCACAACATAACCTGATAGTATCACAAAATAACCTGATACTATCACAAAATAATGTGACATGTACAACCAAATAACTTGATAACATAACCAACCATACCTTATCAACACAAAACAGAAAATCAACCCTGAATAATCTCTCTAGTCTGGACACAGTGGAGTGGAAAAAGTACATTGGGCTGGTCCAACTAAAACGTATGAGATCCACCTGGGATTATTATCATATAAAACATTAACATATATGATTTCAACCCAGGTTTACAGTTGACCATGATCATTAGTCTGGACTTTTTTCTTAAGCTCGGTCAATATGTGAATATGGATCAGTTGTTGAGCTTCATTGTCTAAATGTGTCCCTGATTGCGTTTACATTGATTTGAGTGCGTCGGTTCAGACACGTGAATTCATCGTGACCACCTGACCACCTGACCACTGAGATAATGTCAATGCCATCGTCTGAATAACTTCATTTACCGTCAGGCCTTCAGTTGTTTTAACCCCATTGTCATGTTCCAGCTTGAAGAAAAAAAAGCTGGTGATCATGCATGAAGTCATTGAGAAGTTCTTTTTCTTTTTTTCCTGCTGGACAGTGACTCATCAGTACCTCCACCACCTCCACCACTCCTTGCTCCTTAATGTGTCTCGAGTCCAGAGAAAATGCTGTGATGACCAAGTAGGTCAAAGGAAGGATGTTCTTAATTGTGTGAGAGGTGTGCATGTGTGTGAGTGTAACAAGTTTCAAATAATAATAAAAAAGCAGCGTGCACTTAATCAATTTTGACAATTTACCACCGATTTTTACACTTTCCTTAATCGGGTGAGATCACACCACAGGAGGATGGAGCAGCAGCACCATGGGGGGGGGGTTCTCCTCAGAGTGGAGATAAAAGTGTGACCCGTACACCGGTAAATTGCTGATAAATTAGGGCGGGGGCGGCTCTGGAGGTTAAACGGGTCATCCTCTAATCAGTAGGTTGGTAGTTCAATTTACCTCATTTGTCCAGGTGTCCTTGGATCAGACCCTGGACCCTAAACTGCCCCTGATGACTGTGTTGGGAATGTGCAACGGGAGGGAGCTATATTTGGAAGTGCTGCCTTAAGTAGTTCATACAGAGCGGTTCTGACAGACTTTTAAGCTGCTCCAGTCCGGTCCTGCATATACAGCAAAACATCTTTGAATTGACAGGGTCACGTTTGACATGAAAAGATTTGCTAAGCATCAGGACTTTACCCTGTTTAGTCAAGTGTACATTTTTTTTTTTTTTAAATGTCTGTGGCTAAAGGCAGGAAGCTGGGGAGACATGCATGCTTAACAGGCAACATCCACTGTGGCCCCATGGGAGTTCTTTAGCTTTACAATCTGTAGCTGCAGGTTTCCAAACTTTATCAACTGTTGTTGCTGGAAAAATTCATCCCAAAAGAACTGGTGTTAAAGAAAGAAAGAAAATGATGGGAATTGTTATTGTCTCATCTTCTTCTGCTTGTCCGTTGCCGGGTCGCAGGGGTGGCGCCCGGGGAGTTGACGCCACCCAAATCACATTGCACCATATTGTGAGCCTTTCTGTGGGTGGTGAGCCCACAGGAAGTGATGTGGGTTGGGATGGCAGTTGGTGGATTCGAACCGGGGACCTTGCTGATATCATCGTATCATCAAGACTTGTATAACTCCAGAACCAGGAAACTCCAAATTATGTGTGTATTCTATGTCATACATAGACTGAAGCATAAGGGTCCTAGTAAAACATAGTATATGTATGAGAATGAAAGGAGAACAGTGGAATGTTGAGGCCACCAGTAGAAGAGGTGGAGAAGGTGAAGGTGAAGAGACTGTGGAAGAGCGGAGAAGAATAGACTAAAGGCAGGATGGAACAACTGGAGAAAAGAGTCAGGAGTGATCTGTGGTAGAAGAGAGTCAGCTAAGGTGAAGAGAAAGGTTTACAGGACAGTTAGGAGACTAACCATGATGGATGAATTAGAGACACTAGGAATAGACACAAGACAGGAGGAAGAGCTGGAGGTGGAGGAGTTAAAGATGCTGAGAAACAAGGATGGACAGGATCAGGAATGAGGCGATTAGAGGGTGATGAGGTGATTAAAAAAGCTGGAGAAGACAGATTGAGATGGTTTGGAGATGTCCACAGGAGGGACAGTGGATACATTGGTAGAAGAATGATCCTAGAGATGGAGCTACCAGGTAGGAGACAAAGAGGAGATTGATGGATGCACAGAGGTAGGACAAAGAGGTAGTTCCAGTCAGAGTAGAGGACACAGAGGACAGGAAGAGATGGAAAACTCTGATTCAGCGTGGAAACCCCTTAATAAGGGATACGCTGAAAGCAGAAGAAGATTCTATGTCCACAGGTCACCAACCATAAATCCACAGGTGACCAACAGAGAATGTCTTGATTCTGTACTTCTTTTCAATAAACTCTGTTTACAACTTAGTCAGTATCAGGGGAGACTGACACTGTAGATGCAGAGATGTCACTTTATATCTCAACATCATGGACACTGAAGCAGCCACACTATCATGAATATTTGTTTCTTTTTTATTTTTGTTTTAATTGGAATTTCCTTTAAACATTACAGCATTTTGTTTTCTTATCAGACACAAAGAGTAAAAAAAAAAATCTAGAAAATCTTTTATAAAATCCTACTTCTATCCAACATCCTTATCCTAATACCAGTAAATATGCAGATCTTGTTTCCGCTCACCTGTGGGGCAGATAAATGATGTTTGGCAACATGTTACTCATGTTGCTAGATCTGGGACACAGCTTTGCCAAATTCAATCTAAAGTAAGTTTTAAAAGACATCTGTTTGAAATATGGAGCAGTTGAAGTGATATCTATCTACTGCCAACAGCTCCACTTAGTGGAGTTGCCAAAACCTTCTCTTGGTCTCCACGTGCACCCGTTTTGGGACACACCCAATTGTCTGGGCTAGATAAAAGCTGGCATCGCTGCACGGCTGATGGGACTGGCCTACATTTGAGTCTGTCTGGTGTTGATGAGAAGATTAGAAGTTGAATTCCTGAATCTCTGATCTTCAACTCGAAAAATCACTTGCTTTTCCTCAGCATCCAAACATACTGTAGGTCTAACGCAAACATTTCTAGGATTAAAAAACATAATTAAATTAAAGCTGAGGAAGCAAATTGAGTTAGGCATTATTTGGGTTGCCATGACAACACAGCATGTAACGTCAAACCTGTTTCCTGCCAGATGTACTGGATTGTTTGAGTTCAGCATAGAGAGAAAAACTTTTCTTTTTAATGACACGTTCCTCCAAATGTGATCTTTATATTCAGTTTTGGTTTTACTGAACTGTAAAGCGTCTCTGGTTGGTACTGGTTCGGAAAGACAAAGTAAATGTCTCCTGTTGGTTAGATGACTTCTCTGTTAAACTTTAGTAAACTTTTCATTAGCCCCCAGGTTCCATATCATATTTTGTACAGGCTCACAATTAATTTGGAGATAATATCAACTTTAAACTGTGTTCTTCTACTAATACTGATAATGGTTTCATTTTCCTGCGGGGGTTCAATTGATTCAGCCTCTTATTTGCATATTTGTCATACTTGTCTTGAGATGAAACACAATTTTCCAGGCCTTCACTGCCTGACAGACTCTGTCAGACACTTAAAAAAATCTCCCAGCACTGATCTCCTCCAAGGTTATGTAGGCCACGTTTGAGCAACGAGCAGCAGATTCAGCAGATATGGAACGACATTAACATTCATGTGGAGTGGCTGTTGTTTCTGGCCACATAATGAAAGTTAAACTTAGTTTTCTGCGTCAGTCTTTACCAGACAGTTGCCAGACCCACAGGGACAAGGCTAAACTTAACTCTGTGGATTGAACTGATCAGCTATAATACCATATAGCTATATCTATATCTATCTATCTATCTATCTATCTATCTATCTATATATATATATATATATATATATATATATACACATATGTATATACTTAATACCAATATACCATATACCATATATATATGTGTGTATACATCAAAATGAAAGTTACACTTTGCACTTGCATGGACACGTAGCCAAGCAACAGCTAGGTAACATATAATATAATATTTTCTATATAATTAGAAAAAAAAGAAAGAAAAAATTATTAGTCATTATCACTCCACTATGTCATTCTTTATTTAAAAGAGCAAACTATCTTAAGGTTTACAGAAATATGTGGGGATTCACAATTATCCGAGAAGTAGCCAAACAGTGGATGAGAGATTAGTAGATGATAGATTGCAATGTACCTGAAACACATGTGCAAAGTCTAATTGTTGTAGAATGTGCATAGGAAAACTAGGTCAGAAATACTGTGTTTGAATTCTTCTCCTTTCAACTTGTCCTTTATTCAGGGGTTTCCACAGAAAATCAATGTTTCATATCTCTGTATCTTCTACTCCAACTCCAACTACCTCCATGTCCTCGCTCACTGCATCCATCAATCTCCTCTTTGTCTCCTACCTGGTAGGTCCATCTCTAGGATCACTCTTCTACCAATGTATCTACTGTCCCTCCTCTGGACATGTCCAAAGAGAAATTGTGTTTAAATTAGGAGAGGACTCAGTGGGATCATGAGGGTCTGGTACGATGAAGAGTGATTTGGGTGATGGTCGTGGAGACTGCTAACCCTCTGACATGGTAATTGATAGGCAGACAGAGATGGATGATGGATCAATCAAGAGAAACTAAAATTAAGCTAAAAGCTAACCAGAAAGGGCTGGAAGATAATGTAAATTAAAAACGCAACCAGAGCAAAGTCAAAATTAATATATAAAAACTAAATATAAATGCAAATAGAATCATAACTGTTGTTTACATGAGGGAAATATAAAAACTTTTATTCATATTAAAAAAAAGAACGTTTTAGTGAAAAAACTACAATAATTAATAAAATATGAAAATTTTCTATTGGTCTAAACCAGACGTGGGCAAACTAAGGTGTGGGGGCCAATGCAGCCCACCTGGCTTTTTAATCCGGCCCTGCCAAACTTGTCCAAATTACCCTGAATCAAAAAGCTAAAGCTTAAAGCTAAAAGTATTTTATTATTTTAGCCTTTATTCGTGACTTCACTTGTCAT